>SJYO01038983.1:7367290-7459093 GCA_006410555.1 Capra ibex | reverse complement strand
CGAAATTCGGTTGAAAAAGTGAGAGGTGAAAGTGAAAGTAGTTCTCCGAAAAATCAAGGAGAAGTGAAAGACGGTATTCCCACCACAGTAGACGTATAGACTCCACTAACTATAAAGAGGGCCGTCAGAACTGAGGACGAACACAAAGAAGGTCAGGTCGCAAAGAGTACTACATGAGACGTACATTCAATTTATTCGTCCCACTGTTATATGTCGGAACTGCATGAGGAAAAGGATAAACCTTGGTCAGACAACAAGGTACAGGTCAAGATTGACAACGAAGGACTGGACGTATGTCTAAAGNAAGTCCTAAACTTTATCGAGTTGACCTTACGGTAGTGGAGGTGATTGAAACAAGTATCACTACGAAAGATTCCGGGTGAACTGAAGTGTAAGGTCCTACAGACCGAGATCTACTCACTAGTGTGGTAACATTAATAGGTCCAGCACTTCTAGAAAAAACATGTCAAGAAGACACACAAGAACGGTAGAGAAGAATTATAGAAGACGAAGACAATCCAGGTCTGTTAAAGACAGGAAATAGCTCGGGTAGAAACGTACTTTACAAGGGAACCATAGAGATTAAAAGAACTTCTCTAGAGATCAGAAAGGGTAAGACAACAAAAGGAGATAAAGAAACGTAACTAGCGACTCCTTCCGAAAGAATAGAGAAGAACGATAAGAAACCTTGAGACGTAAGTCTACGAATGTAGAAGGGAAAAGAGGAAACGAAAAGTGAAGAGAAGAAAAGTGTCGATAAACATTCCGGAGGGGTCTGTCGATAAAACGAAAAAACGTAAAGAAAGGGTACCCCTACCAGAACTAGGGACAGAGGACATGTCACAGTGCTTGGAGGTAGGGATCAAGTAGTCCGTGAGACAGATAGTCTAGATCAGGGAATTTAGATAAAGAGTGAAGGTGACATATTAGTACTCCCTAAACTAAATCCAGTATGGACTTACCAGATCACCAAAAGGGAGGAAAGAAGTTAAATTCAGACTTCCTTAAGTGCTAGACTCGGTGTCAGTTGAGGACCAGAACAAAAACGACTGACATATCTCGAAGACGTAGAAACCGACCTTTCTTATATTAGTTAGACTAAAACCACAACTGGTAGACTACTACAGGTACACATCTCATAAGAGGACACAACAACCTTCTCCCACAAACGATACTGGTCACGTAAAAGAACTCTTTTGATAATCAGAAACGGGACGAAGTAAGGTGTAAGTCAACCCCGATTAACGCCATAAATGGAATTCTCTAAATGGATTCCTTAAAAATATTTCGTATTTGACTTTATTACTAGTACTTCCCGTGAATCCTACGACAGGCCGTGTCTCATTTGGGAGTATTTCTCCCTAATTCCTGTACCGAACCTGACCTGTCGTCAGTGACCCGTAACAGACTGGTGACGTCGATCGGGACCAAGTCCTCTCCGTAGTTGGTCTACCTTCCGGTCTCGTAGATATGAGGGATATGGTCCTCTGAACCCTGTTGAACGTGTCGGAGGAAGGAAGGAGAAGGTTAAGACCCCTTTGTCTTAACTTCTCTATTTCGACAGTTCGTCTTGTACGTGTCCAGACTTTTGGTCTCTACGTACACATGAAACCTCAAAGACCCACGACACTCACCCTAGAACCCGTCCAAAGAATTGACGAGACTCAGAGGTAAAGAAGTAGGATTTTTTCACTCAACTAATAACATTTCATTAATCGGAGGTTAATTTTATTTAATTAATTAAAAAATTTTCTTTGGTATTTTTTTTTTCACTCAACTATTTGTTGATGGAGGTTCCCGTAACACCCCTTTGTTCACTCGTTCTATGCACTTCTACAGGGATTTTACAATAAAAGACAAAAATGTAATTCTCGAAACGACCATAAATATGTCGTCGACCATTCGCCACCCCACCCTAGGATTTTAGATTTGAAAGACTACGGTGCTCCGGTGTCCTCACATAGATGTATCGTTTGCTCTTTAATTTCTAGGTGTGACGACCCCAGGTCGGGGCCACCTAGGTCCTATTAAGCTTTGCCCCTTGTCCCCCAAAGGACTCCGAACTAGGACGGAAACGCATACGGTTTCGGAGGAAGGAGTACTGGGAACGGTACCCGTCTCAAGGAGTACGACCAAGGACCGTGGTACGCAGATCCTAAACAACAAACGGACAAGAATGTAGAGGAATTCCTGATTTTCTTCATATTTTACCTCAGGTTTCGTTCGTGACTACCACAGACAGACATAGGTCTTAAAAATTCCCCAAAATTCCGATTGCTACCGACCCAGAGTCGGTGTTGATATTAGATACGTACGTGTAAATCCCGTACTTGAGTAAGTTAGTTATTTATAATCTTTCATGGACGATACACACACTTCGGGATTCGGTCCGAGGACTCCGATATTTTTGACTATGTTCTCAATGATAGACATCCCCTAGGATAATCTCCCCGATTCTATTTTTATTTTCGGTCTTTGTTGAGTAACCCCCCACTGTTCTCGGTACCGTCACCTTATTTGTGCCCCTATGTTCCCCTTTTTTGACATAAACCAGACCTCGACAGTCCTTCCTGAAGGTCTCTCACCACGACCGTGACAGTCTCAATTCTCCTCGTCCCCTGGCCGTCCGTGTTTCTAGACCCTACTCTCTGTGGACCGCACGTGATCTCTTGAGAATTGTCCAGACCATGTCCGTGAGTGTCCAGGCGCCCGTTCCTCTCTACTCCGGCGGTCCGACTCAGGAACCTGTGACGTAATTCCTCAAACTTGAAGCATCATATCCACCTTCCTTCGGTGTCTTTCGTAAAATTCTTCGTCTCCCGGAGGGACCACCGAGTCCCCATTTCTTGGACGGACGGTCACGTCCTTTGTGCCCAAGCTAGGGACCAGGTTCTTCTAAGATGTGCAGAGTCTCGTTGATTCGGGTACACGGTGTTGACGATTCGGACACGAGGTCTCGGGCCCTCGAAGTTGATGACTCGGGCTCACGGGATCTCGGAGACGAGACACTACTCTTCGGGGGTGTGGTGGTGATCTCTTTCGGGTACTTCGTTACTTGTGGGTCGTTTCGGTTATTCTTTGTTCGTAAGTTTAATAAATTTTTTTTTTTGTGTTTCCAAATTTTTCTTCTTACCCTCACAGGGACTAAAATTTTTAAAGTAGATCACCTCCGACTTTATCTTTCCACTTGACTCCCCCATCCTCTTTGACCTTTCTTCCGTTATTTATTCCTCCGATGTCTCTGCAGGTTTACTCTTCTGTTCCAACACTTGAAACGTGTGCGTTTGTGTGGATGTGTGTGTAAGTCGACCAAGTTGGACCTGGCTTTGTGGGACCGTACTTAACGTGGACAAAAGACCGAGGGTAACCGCACGGGGGTTACCCGGAGACGACCCAAGGGAGTCTATACGGAGGTAAGAGAATGAAGAGCCGACACCAGTTGGGTTTATCTAAAAGTAAAGGTCTGATTGGAGTCTGGGTCTCAAACTCCACTAATTTGCACCGAACACTTCAACACCAAGACCTGTGAAGGAGGGTTTGCTACAATTCATGTCCCTCGCGACGCACGAACCTGGGTGTGTGTCGTGTCGGTCCCGCCGAGCCTGGCTCCAGTGGTTCCGACACGACCCAAGGTGTTAGTCTGGAAATTTAATTGTGCGTTAATGTCGGGGGTTTCCTTCCCTTTGTCCGTAACTGATAACTAAAAGATTTGTTTACCTTTTTTTAGTTTTGGGTGACGTACGTGTCTTCCTTTATTTATCATCAATTACACGGAAACAATTTTATTTTAGAGAATGACCCTTTTTCTACGTTCGAGGACTCCTCACATCCCACTTCCGCCTCCTGTGTGACAGAAAGTTCGAAGACCTTGAGAATACTTATACTGTAGTTACGATCGTTTTCCCGTCCTTCGAGTGATCGGAAGTGACCCACGGACGACACACAGTCGTCGACTCAATTCGTTGGTGAAGTCTACATGAAGTAGTGAAAATTAGGAATTTTACTGGAGACCTCCAACCTTAACAGAAGGTATTAAGAGGGATAGTCTCTGCTTACCGCAATGAACGGGTGTCTGAGACACTTTCTTTCTAGTACATCGGAAGGGTTCTAGTGTGTCGATCATTCACAGTCTCCGTTTTTTCTTTGGGTGTAGAGAGCTTAAGGTGGGGTTTCGGACTCGAGGAGGGTGACACGGGAGACGAATAGAGGTATACTTTTACACTTATCGACCTGGGGGTGTCATTTTCACAATCAACAAGTCAGGACAGGTTTAGAAACGCTGGGGTACCTGACATCGGGTGATCCGAGGTGACAGGTACCCTAAGAGGTCCGTTCTTATGACCTCACCCAACGGTAAAGGAGAAGGTCGCCTAGAAGGGTTGGGTCCCTAACTTGGACCCAGCGGCCATAACGTCCGTCTAAGAAATGACAGACTCGGTGGTTCCTTCGGGAAAGAGGGAACATGGAGGTGTCGACCGACTTTTCAGGGGTTCCTTCAGTGAGGGAATCCCAGGACAAGTATAGAGACTCACGAATCACAAGTCAGTACCGACTGAGAAACACTGGTCGGTCCGAGGAGACAGGTACCATAAAAGGTCCGTCCTTGTGACCTCACCCAATAGTTAAGGATAAAGTCCTCTAGAAGGGTTGGGTTCCTTAGTTTGGGTGTAGAGGACACAGAAAAAGTAACCGTTCACCTAAGGAATGGTGATCTCGACGGACCCTTCGAGTCCAAGTATCGAGATCCCTTACAATCGGACCTTCCTTTGAACCTTCACTAGTTGAGGGTAGAGGGTCCTATCCCTAGTCTCTACTTACCCTAATGAAGGGGTGTAGGGGGTCGACTCTCCTCCCGGAGATTGAGAGGACCAGAGGAGAGAAGGACCGGTGACAAGAGACGTCATAGTCCGACTCCAGAGCACAGAGTCTTCAGTTACTAAAGGACGTTTTCAAACAAGAACGACAATAAAAAAATTATAATTCTAAAGATAAGAACGGACTCAGTTTTTTCCTCCATCCCCTCATTTATTATTCCGGAAAAGGAGGTCGTCTAAATGAGTTACCTTTTCGTACTCGACACTGAGGGATTACATCGATCAGACGGAAGGTATTCTAGGATGTTCTCTTACTCATTCTTCACGAATTTAGTGTCACTTTACCAAAGTAAATGTTAATCGAGAGTCACAAGACTTTGTGTTTGGAGGGTGGGTCTATAAGTAGGATTCTATTTGTAGAGGGGTTGTACAACGGTATTGGTCGAGGACGACGGTGTTTTCATATGTAGATTTGTGGGCATGGGTCTTGTCTTTACTACTAAAGGTATGTTTCTCGAGCCTCCTGTGGGGACACGTCGCTAAGAACAGGATCTTAGGACCTATATTCGAAAGATAACCCAGACCTAAGTTTCGATTAAAAAAGAGTTTCCTTTTGTTTTAAGTATTTGAGTCAATGAGACTGGAGTGACTACCGGTCTTTAAAGAGAAAAAGTGTTTGACTCCACGACTTTCCTTATTTTTGTTTCGAGGCGTAATTTCGTCTTTTGAAATTTCATTTTCTTCAGACCTATCAGAAAGTTTGACTCGATATTCGTAGTCAAAAAGGAACTTCTCAGTACACTAACTTTCAGAGGTTCTACCCGTCTACTGACCCTGTGTCAGGAAGTTAATACGAACTGTGACCACCCACTGAGCTCCAACCCACACCAATCTACCTTGCCCCTGTCTACGTACTCGACCATCCTTAGTCTTGGGTGGAGACTCGTGTACTGGACTTGTAGATGGTAGTCTCTGTTACCTGTACTCCGGTCTTGGATGGAAACCGGAGTCCAGTTTGGAATCGGTGGGTGTCCAAAGATGAGGTCGAAGATGACAAGGGGGTGGTCATTCTTCACCCGTGTCAATTTGCTCTTGGTAAACTCTCCAGGAACCGTGTCCTTCTTCCCTGTTGCTTTAGTTCTGACGTACTGTCAGAAACCACGAGCCCGGTCTGAAGACGTCCCAGTAGAGAACCATGTGACCTAGGACGGTGCCTCCACTATATAGTCCGAGTCACCTCTAGGTGTCTCGTATAATCGAAGACTGTGATTTCTGGTGGTGTCAAACCTTTCATTCTCAGACTCCACAGGGTTCGACCTTCCGAAGACTCAGACGAAAAGAAGTTGGGGCCCCAGGGACTGCAAGAAGTTCGACGTCTACATGTTTCACTGACGGTACCTACCACTCAGAGTGGAGAGTATGAGTAACCGACACTAGGGTCACAAACCCAGTTGTCGAAATTGTACACTGTGATGTAAATTATATACGAGTTTACTGTGAAGCCCCTGGAGTCCGAAGGACGTGACTACCCGTCCACCGTCGGTAGGTCAGGTCAAACCAAAAAAATTCGTCAATAGAGTGGAAACGTCTCCCCAGATCTGGGTTCTTTTGTCATCCATGGGTCGTCAGGGAGTAAGCCTAGAACCTGATAGAGTGGGGTAAATGACATCTGGAACTTGGAGTGAGAAAGGAAAGAAGTGGAAAAGGATAGACCGTACGATGTGGACGTTAGTACGAGAGGTTGTGTCATGTGTTAGGTCAAGAAGAACCAGAGATGGTGGCCGGGTGGAAGGGTACTCCGAAAGGAGAGAGTCAGAGCCAAACCTCAAGGGTGGTGACTATAAAGTCCTAGCTAAGGAGGGAGAGTCAAGTAAGGGTCCGAGTCCTAGAGTAAAGGTCCTATTCACGGGGGTCTGAACTTGTGAACAAGATTACCTTTCTTTATCCCTCTTTCACAAAGACTGATGAATCTCCGATTGTAGTAGTGTAAGTTGTTAACCCTTAGGTCAATTCGTGTGTATTAGACGAGAGAAAAGTGACCCCCATTTACTTTCCGTGTAGTCATATAGGATTGTCATACTTACATACAATAACGAGTCAGGGATTCAGCACAGGTTGAGAAACGTTGCGGTACCTGATATCGTGTGGTCCAAAGGGACAGGAAGTGATAGAGGGTCTCAAGTGAGTTCAAGTACAGGTGACTTAGCCACTACAGTAGGTTTGTAGAGTAGGAGACGAAGGGAGGGGAGGAGGACGGAAGTTAGAAAGGGTCGTAGTCCCAGAAAAGGTTACTCAGTAGAGAAGTGTAGTCCACCGGTTTCGTAACCTCGAAGTCGATGTCGTAGTCAGGAAGGTTACTTATAAGTCCTAACTAAAGGGTATCCTAATTGACCAAACAAGAGGAAGGACAGGTTCCCTTAGAGTTCTCAGAAAACGTTGTGGTATCAAGTTTTCGTAGTTGAGAAACCGTGAGTCGGAAGAAATACCAGGTTGAGAGTCTTGGTACATACTGATGACCTTTTTTGCATCGAAACTGATATACGTGGCAACGTCCGTTTTACTACAGAAACGGAAAATTATGGGACAGATCCAAACACTATCTGAAGAAAGGTTCTTCGTTCCTATAAGATTAAAGAACCGATTTCAGTGGTAGGTGTCACTAAAACCTCGGGTTCTTCTCTTTTAGACAGTGACGAAGGTGAAGGTGAAGACGAAACTTTCATATTGTATATAAATTTAATGTGCTGACATACACACATACTTACATAAGTCCGTACTTACTTGCATATTATATATCATTTTAATGTATATTAAGAGTTATTGGGAGTACGTTAAGATTACCTGTCTTACGGTACAGGACTCTGGTTCATCTTTTCTTCTTTCGTCCTCTTTTCAGAAGAGTGAGTGAATCATTCCTTTTATTCTTCCGTTGTCATTTGTTTGGTCAAGTTCCGTCTGTATCTTAATGTTGTGTTTTTGGGTTATTTTCGAGGAGTCCTTACCAATAAACTAGTTTCTACAATTACTTCGTGAACCAGAGACCCTCCCGACTACCCTTGATATGAAGTCTCCGATTCAGTTGCCTTATTTACGAAGGGGGTACCTTTTATCCCTACCTTCTCAGGGAGTCTAGAGGTTTGGTAGTTGATTTACCTACGTTTACACAAATATCGGGAGGAAGAAACTTCGATGTCATAATACTTTACAAATGTCACAATCCGGGGGGAATATTTTTAACTGAGAAAACTTCTCCTTCACTTAATGTCAATATGATGTATCTCATTCAATGTGTTCTAGTTTCTGAACCCTGTGGGTAACACATTTTGGTTTCTAGAAAGTACTAAAACGTGCTGGACATTCTACGGATCGGAGGGTTCTTAAAAGTAAGACCTTTGACACAAAAGTGGTGGCTTGCAGGACACAACAGGTGCCGAAGTACTAATGTCAGTGTGGTACACTGTCTAGTGGAACAGATTTGTTGTGGTTTTTCACATGCTCTTTGTTCTCAACCGAAAGATACCATAAGAATAACGACTAAGATAATTTTGAAGTAGACAAGAATTTTTAGAAATCGATAAATGGATCTGTTCACCGGCTCTGACCCAGCTTAAACGGTTCTTTTAGTAAGGACATTCGAAGACTGAAAGAAAAAAGGAAGAGGTCTTTAGTGTCAAGTATTTGTGTTTGGTCCTGTGACGTTTCTCTTTCCGCTCGTTTTTAGGTTAGGTCACCTCTTTGACTGTTGTGAACGGTTCCTCCGGTTTAAACACTTTCCAAGGATGACGTACTTGAAGTCTAAGAACAAGGATCAGGTAGATTCAGAAGAATTTTTTTTTTTTTATCTCCTTCCTTTCTTTTTTTATGGATCTCGTTACTTTAAGAGTAGATCTTTTATATGAACGGTTTAATACTTGTAAGAAAGGTAAAAGTTACGTTCCTTAATGACAAAAAGGTCTTCTGCCTCCTTTTTGTATCTTCTTCTTCCTGTAGGGCACTCGAGGATGTTCACAATTTTATCGTAGAGTGGGTGTAGAAACACTACCCTCCATCACTACAGTTTATGACATACCCTACGACCCGTGACAGGGATGTTACTTTTATTACAGTCAATTACTGTCAGAGAACCTGTGGTTCCTCTAGTTCGGTCGGTTAGAATTTCCTTTAGTTGGACCTTATAGGTAACCTTCCTGACAACGACTTTGACTTCGAGGTTATAAACCGGTGGAACTAAACTTCTCGGTTGAGTAACCTTTTCTGGGACTATGTCCCTTTCTAACTCCCGTTGTCTCCAACCTTCCGTAGTGACTGAGTTACCTATACTCAAACTCGTTTGAGTCCCTTTATTACTTCCCATCCCTTCGGACAACACGACGTCAGGTACCCCGACGTTTCTCAGTCTGTGCTGACTCGTTGACTTTTTGTTGCACTGGTGTATGAGTCACTCAGTCGTGGAAGGAAACCCTCTATTTTAATATTAGTTCTCACGTCCAAACACTCTTTTCTTGTTCTTATTCCTACGAATTAATCTATTTCCAGTTACTGTTTTTGTCAGTGTTATTTTGGTGAGAATTTTATTTGTCTTGGGCAGTCATTAAGTAGAGTATAAGTGGTCAGGGTTTCGTCGGGAATTCCTTAAATTACAAAACTTTTTAGAACTAACTATCATTTAAAGAAAAGGTTACAAATTCTATGTACATTGGCCGTCCGTTTTGAAACCGGTGTCCGTACTCGAGTAGTCATAATTGTCGAAATAAAACAAATTAAGGTCCGCTTCTGTTTCCTCGCACTATGAGACTAATTCGACATGTTCAAATACATCCATGTGTCTTTCAAAGGTGATCCAAAAAACAAAAACAAAATTTTATCTGTTATTTGGAGTTCTCAGGAAAACAACGATTCCTCGAGTTCTTTAAGACCTTCCCTGTGTCAGAGGAGGAAGGAGTCGCGGGTAGGGGGGGTGTGGACACAGATGTCGTGGTGACCGGTGGGGTCCGGGGGAGAGGGAGCACCCTTAGCTTGAGGACTAAGAGATCAGAGGGACTGAGACGGGAACAGAGAAGAGACCCCGGTTTCACTAGACGGACATCGAGTTAGGGGTGACACAGGGAAACGTCACAAGGGGGAGTAGAACTCCTGAGGACAGGTCGAGAAAGGGTCCGTTTCTCGTCGGGGCCTAAGGGGGACCCCAGACCGGGACGGAACGATAGGTCGGGGAGGGGAGGTGTGTGGGACGGGTGGAGGCCTTAGCGGGTGTCGAGGAGTGTATGGTACATCAAGACGACATACTTGAACCTTGCAGAACAAGGGTGAGACAGGCGGGTCCCTTAGGGACATATAGAAAAGCCAGAGTCGAGGTTCTTTTTTTATAACTGGAGACGTCGCTCCAGTCTCGTTTAAAAGAAACAAAATGGAATACGTTGTGTAATAGACACTCTAAGGTATATTCCTAGGTTTCAGTGGGTGAATTTCTTTACGGTGGAAGAAAGAGGAGCGGTTCTCTTTTTAATGAACCTGTAATAATTAAACAACAACAAATCAACGTTTCAGTGCAGACTGAGAAACACTGGGGGACCTGACATCGGGTGGTTCGAGGAGACAGGTACCTTGAGAGGTCCGTTCTTATGACCTCATCCACCGGTAAGGGAAGAGGTCCCCTAGAAGGGGTGGGTCCCTACCTTGGACGTAGAGGACGTAACCGTCCCCCTAAGAAACGATGACTCGGTGGTGCCTTCGACACCTGTAACAATTATAGTATGAAAGTTATGTTGTATTTTGGATAGTATGACGTAAAGTAAACACTAGAACGGTCAGACAGAGAAGGAGACTTGGGACTCTCGTTCTTGGTACTGACTGACTAGCTAGAGAAAAAAAAAAAAAAACTGGGGTTGTGTCACGGACCTTGTGTCATCCGTGAGTTATCCACAAAAACATGTTTGGTTACGAACCAGAGTTCTTTAGACCCAACTCAGAACAACGACGGGGGAATGGCAGGTCCTCTGGTGCCCGTTGAGTAAGTCCGAGAGACCCAGGGCCACAGAGGGGTATTTGTTACTGTCATTACGAACGGAACACTCCTACGTTCCTCCACGGGTCAGTCCTTCGGGGGTCCCATCTTGTACTTGTGTGGTGAAGGGCCGATGATACTCCGTCCCATGGCTCCTCCCGGTACTTCCTTGACTGTAGTTGTCCCCCCGTTCCCGCGTCTCGCCCCTGTGTGTCTGTCTCAGGTCCACTTAGACTTCCGTCCCCTGTGTCCCCGGTCCGGAGTGGGTAAGATGCAAGTTTGGACCGAGGGTCAGGTCGGCGGAGGGAGGAGAGGAACAGAGGACAGAGACGGAGGAGGGTGTCGGGCCGGCGGTGGTGGAACCCACGGGCGACGACGTCCCGGACACTGACCCGATCTTTCGGGTGAGAGTGGGGGAGGTCGGACAAGAGGTGTGTGTCGGTCTCTCTAGGAAGTACCTCCACTTCGACTAGTGCGGTGAAGGACCGACACAGGGTACGATGTATTCTACTTTCGGTCGGACGTATGGGGTCTTAGGTCCCAGGACGTGTCTAGACTCTGGGACTCGGCAGACGTGGGACTAACCTCCGTGTGACGAGTCGTGTGGGACTGACCTGACGGACACAGTCAAGGGTCTTGGACGGTCCGGTTCAGTAAGGAGTAGAGGCCGAGCTGTACATGACAAGGAAGACGGGTGTCGTGAGACCCGGACCGAGGAGGCGGTCGACCGGGGAGGCGGCCGACCCGGGAGAGATAGGTCGAGAAAGGAGTTTACAGTAGAGGATTCTCCACAAGGGAGTGGTGACCTCCCCTGGGAGTCAATAAGAGAGTCCGGTATGGGACAAACAAAGAAGAGATGGCAATTTTTGGTAGACCCGTGAAAACGAAGGAATGACAGAAAGAGTCATCCACTATATAAGTTATTCTTCCTCCTAGCATCGACAGTGTAAATGAAACAATAAGGGTTATGGATTTCACCCTTCAGTTCTTTGTGGACGTCATTCTCCGTTTAAACCGGAACCTCATGTCTTACTTCGTCCCGTTTCTGATTATCTCAAAAAGGTTCTCTTAAGTGACCAGTATCGTTTGTGGGAGAAGGTTGTTGTGTTCTCTTCTGAGATGTGTACCTGCAGTGGTCTACCAGTTGTGGTTTTAGTCTAACTAATATAAGAAAGGTCGGTTTCTACGTCTTCGAGATATGTCAGTCGTTTTTGTTCTGGTCCTCGACTGACACTGAGTCTAGTACTTAAGGAAGTCTGAATTTAACTTCCTTCCTCCCTTTTGGTCATCTGGTAAGTCCATATTGGATTTAGTTTAGGGAATGTTAATATGGTACCTTCACCCTTTATCTAAATTCCCTGATCTAGACTATCTGTCTCATGGACTACTTGATACCTATCTCCAAGTACTGTAACATGTCCTCTGTCCCTAGTTCTGGTAGAGGTTCTTTTTCTTTACGTTTTTTCGTTTTACCGACAGGTTCCTCCTGAATGTTTATCGACACCTTTCTTCTCTTCACTTTTAGTTTCCTCTTTTCCTTTCTACGACCCCAGGTCGGGGCCACCTAGGTCCCTTAAACTTCGTCCCTGCCTCAGCCGTTTCTCTCTAATTAATCTTTAAATTTCTCTCTAATCTTCTCTTATTACATCATCTCTTTTCCCCCGACACTGAGGAACCAAATGTGTTCTTCGGTTATTTCAAGGCTCTGTTCCTTGAACGTGGTAGATGCAATCCGGTGTCCACGGGAGGGCCAGAGGGCTTCCTCACCTCTCCGTTTCGCGGAGGGGCAAACCCAGAATCTTCGGGTCCGTTTTAATCATCTACGTCGCTCGGAAACACAAGGTCTGTCCTTAAGTCGGACTTTTCCTCTCCCTCCCTCTCTCTCTTTTTCTCTCTCTTAGCTGTGTCCTCCTCGGTTCGAACATGTTTTTAGGGTATTGAAATAAAAGTTTTCCACGAATATATGGGATTGAAAATGCATTACCTTCTACGTTTCAGTACGTCCCCGTCGTCAGGACTGGGAATAGCTGTGGTCCGAAAGAAAATATGTTTTCCAGAGTCCACTAAATGTAATAGAAGACCGGTTCTCCGGACAATTGTGAAATACCGAGAGAAGGAATTACTTACAATTAGAGAAAAAGGGACTTCACGAAAAGAAATTACACGTAGTGGGAGTTTCGTGATTTATTTCAATGTAGGGACATCTTGTTTCCACGTCACCCAATATTGTTTCTTCCATGCATTGAGTTTCTAGATTATAACGAGTACGGCCCCGATGATGGACAAAAAAGATGTATGGTTGATATAGTTGTTTATTTTCTATACTTTTGAACCGTCGTTCATAACCGAGTTGTTACTTTGGGACTTAGTCAGGATAAGATTACTAAAACTGAGGAGCCTTCGGGGATGTAAGGATCCTACAAAATTCGAAGGACACGGAGAGTTCCAGCCCTCCGGCGTTTGTTAGTGTACGTATCGACATTCCCAGGCCTATTTGGACAATCCGTCCGATCTTTCGGTAGTCTCCCCAAAAACCCAACTTTGTGAGAATAATACGGGTCCTCTGAATAATAGATTTTAGACATTTAATTGAAAAAGGTCTTTTTCCATCACCCCCCTGTCGGGGGACAATTACAATCTTCTCATCTACCTTTCGTATTGTGTCATTTCGTCCGTCTGAGACCAAAACCCCCATCTACGAGTTCTTTCAGGTCCCCCTGGGTACTCCGGACTAGGACGGAAACGCAAACAGTCCGGGGAAAGGAATACTGGAAACGGTACCGTTAAGGGGTACGACCGAGGACAGTCTTTCTATATGGGTAAACTTACGTCTCATAGTTTCTTATCGTTCCTCTCTATTTCGGAAGGAGTCACTAGTCACGTTTCTTTATCTCCTTTTGTTATCTTACCCTTTCTGATCTCTATAGAAGTTCTTTTAATCTCTATGGTTCCCTTGTAAAGTACGTTTCTACCCGAGCTATTTCCTGTCTTTACCATACCTGGATTGTCTTCGTCTTCTATAATTCTTCTCCACCGTTCTTATGTGTTTTCTTAACATATTTTATCTAGAAGTACTGGGTCTATTAGTCTTACCACACTAGTGAGTGGATCTCGGTCTGTAGGACCTTACACTTCAGTTCACCCGGAATCCTTCGGAGTGATAGTTGTTTCAATCATCTCCACTACCTTAAAGTCAACTCGATAAAGTTTAGGATTTTCTACTACGACACTTTCACGATGTGAGTTATACGGTCGTTTAAACCTTTTGAGTCGTCACCGGTGTCCTGACCTTTTCCAGTCAAAAGTAAGGTTAGGGTTTCTTTCCGTTACGGTTTCTTACGAGTTTGATGGTGTGTTAAGGTGAGTAGAGTGTGCGATCATTTCATTACGAGTTTTAAGACGTTCGGTCCGAAGTTGTCATACACTTGACACTTGAAGGTCTACAAGTTCAACCTAAATCTTTTCCGTCTCTTTGGACTCTAGTTTAACGGTCGTAGACGACCTAGTACCTTTTTCGTTCTCTCAAGGGTTTTTTATAGATAAAGACGAAATAACTGATACGTTTTCGGAAACTGACACACCTAGTGTTATTTGACACCTTTTAAGACTTTCTCTACCCTTATGGTCTGGTGGACTGGACGGAGAACTCTTTAGATATAAGTCCAGTCCTTCGTTGTCAATCTTGACCTGTGCCTTGTTGTCTGACCGAGGTTTATCCTTTTCCTCATACAGTTCCAATATATAACAGTGGGACGAATAAATTGAATATACGTCTCATGTGGGCCTCTTCCGTTACCGTGGGGTGAGGTCATGAGAACGGACCTTTCAGGGTACCTACCTCCTTGGACCACCCGACGTCAGGTACCCCAGCGATTCTCAGCCTGTGCTGACTCGCTGAAGTGCTGGGGTGAAAGTGAACAGTGAAAGTACGTGACCTCTTCCTTTACCGTTGGGTGAGGTCACAAGAACGGACCTCTTAGGGTCCTTGTCTCCTCGGACCACCCGATGACAGATACCCCAACGTGTCTCAGTCTGTGCTGACTTCGCTGAATCGTCGTCGTCGTCGTCGTCGTCTCATGTAGTACTCCTTGTAACCCGACCTCCTTCGTGTTCGACCTTAGTTCTAACGACCCTCTTAATAGTTATTGGAGTCTATACGTCTACTGTGGTGGGAATACTGTCTTTCACTTCTCCTTGATTTTTCGGAGAACTACTTTCACTTTCACCCCTCACTTTTTCAACCGAATTTCGAGCTGTAAGTCTTTTGATTCTACTACCGTAGGCCAGGGTAGTGAAGTACCGTTTATCTACCCATTTGTCACAGTCTGAAATAAAAACCCCCGAGGTTTTAGTGACGCCTACCACTGACGTCGGTACTTTAAATTTCTGTGAAGGAGGAACGTTCTTTTCAATACTGGTTGGACCTGTCGTATAATTTTTCGTCTCTGTAATGAAACGGTTGTTATCACACAGATCAGTTCCGATACCAAAAAGGTCACTAGTACATACCTACACTCTCAACCTGATGTTTCTTTCGACTTGTGGTTTCTTAACTACCAAAACTTGACATCACAACCTCTTCTGTGAACTCTCAGGGAACCAGTCGTCCCTCTAGGTTGGTCAAGTAGGATTTCCTCTAGTCAGGACTTATAAGTGACCTTCCTGACTACGACTTCGACTTTGATATTATGAAACCAGTGGACTAAAATTCTTGACTGAGTAATCTTTTCTGGGACTACGACCCTTTTTAACTCCCGTCCTCCTCTTCCCCTGCTGTCTCCTACTCTACCAACCTACCGTAGTGGTTGAGTTACCTGTACTCAAACTCATCTAAGACCCTCAACCACTACCTGTCCCTCCGGACCACATGACGTCAGGTACCCCAACGTTTCTCGACCTGTGCTGACTCACTGACTTGACTTGACTTGTTACGGACCATTGACTATCCACGAGTTATTTGTAAACTACCAACCTACTTACCTGTCTACATACCTGTGTACCTGTCTGTCTGCCTACCTACCTACCAACTTACCCCTCCGTCCCTTCCTTCATTTCTTCTCTACTCTACGTCTAGTCCTTCGTCCTGAGAAATATTCTATATTTCAGGTAATCTAACCATCGGGATCTGTAGAATCACTATGGTACCTCTCGGAGTCTTATAAAACTTATCTTTAGACATTCCCTCTTCTCCGGTACCTTTGTCCTCCGTTTCAAATGGAAGAAGCACAAAAAAAAGAGACGGACCTTCATTATATACCTTTCGTGGATATTCTAGTAAACCGTACGTACCGTAATAAATAATAAATAATGATTATACAAATAATAATAATAATAAAGATTATAATAATAAGGTCGTCAATACTCAGGGTTTCCTTTGTTGACTGACATACGTTCACTGATCAACATCTTGTGACTTGTCGAGTCGGTTTCTTTTTCGACGGAGCCTACGAGTTCTGCGACACCGGGGTGTCGGTTCCGACCAAGGACCCTCGACCTGGTAGGGACCGC
The DNA here is from genome assembly GCA_006410555.1 of Capra ibex. Taxonomy (NCBI): domain Eukaryota; kingdom Metazoa; phylum Chordata; class Mammalia; order Artiodactyla; family Bovidae; genus Capra; species Capra ibex. Next base: position 7,442,767 of record SJYO01038983.1, on the reverse strand, counting down.
CCCGTCCGGGAAGGGGGCCCGTGGTGCACCGGTCGACGGGTGTCCGTGGGTACGGTAGGAGAACGTGTCCGTTCCGATCCGTGACGGCTCCAAGGAGTTTGTGCTCCTCTTCGCTGACGGTCGAGGACTTCACACTCTTGTCCCCTTTAGAAAGTCGAGACTGTCCACCTAAAGTTTCGGACAAAGATTTTTACCGACAATTATCCGAAAAGAAGTGTGGTTGAGAGAGATACGGACGAAATAGTCCACCGTCGACGTATCGATAAGTGACGGGACACCGGTCTCACTAAAGTGGTCAGGTTTTTTCTTTATTAATACCCGACGTTCTTGGGTTTTTATTTTCTCTACTCTTCCCTCCCAGACTGTATTCCCAACTAACTCGAAAGACAGTTTACCAACCACCTGACAGAAGTGTTAGTGCAATGACGTCTCTTTTTATCTTTAGGGATCTGCTTCCACCTACAGTCCTCGTATAGGTGAGTAAGCTCTACCTGTGTGTTCTCACTATCGTTCTCAGTCCCGTCGTCTACAAATCCAGACTCTGTATACGACAAATTGTACTTACGTGGAGGAAAGATGTTCTCTGCGTTTTCGTGACACGAATTCAATTACCTCTGACATGCATGTGAGTCAGTGAGTCGACACAGAGAAACGCTGGGGTACCTGACATCGGGCGGTCCGAGGAGACAAGTACCTTAAAAGGTCCGTTCTTATGACCTCACCCAACGGTAAAGGAGGAGGTCTCCTAGAAGGGTTGGGACCGTAGTTTGGACTCAAAGGAAGTGACGTCCGTCTAAGAAATGGTAGACTCGGTGGTCCCCTTGGGTTCAAGAGTCTTTAATGGTGACTTCTGAGATGGAGTGGATAAAGAAGGGTCTGAGTGAGGAGAGAAGGGTACAGAGACGGTTTTAGTCTACGTGGGTGTGGGTGCCTCTTACTCAAACCTAGAGGGTCAGAAGGGGAGAGGAGACCTGACCTACGAGATCTTCCCGTTCCTGGTCCAGATTTGGGATAATCCAGACACTGAAGACTCCGGTGTACCCGGAAGTGTGATACGATTTCCTTACCTCGTTTTAAAAATGTCTAGACCCAGGTGATTCCTAATTGACCCGTGAATGTCACATGAAATGTATGTAATTAATAATGTCGTGAGACAATTCACCCCATAAAGTAATAGTGGAGGTAAGTGTCTACACCTTTGACTCCGAATCTCTTTACTTCACGGAAAGGGTTCTGGTGTGTATATCGTTCACCGACTCGACCTTGACCTTGGAACCCGAAAAACCTGAGATTTAGGGATCTAGTATCGGTCACTCGAGACGACGGGCCAGTGTCCGACAAGGGACCACCACCACCCGTCCCTCTCCAGTGTGTGCCAACTAAGATTGACTGACTACAGGAAGTAGTGGTCTTAGGAAATTAGACAACGATTAATATCGTCCAGATTTGGATCCCAGAAATTTCATCGGAGTTTCTACTCTTATATATTAGACCAGTATTTACGCAATAAGAAATCTACTTTACGTGGGCCGCGTCGTGGTCTCGTTTTTTGGGAGAACTTCTTTACCTAAGCACTTTGAATATACTGGTTTTATTTTCTAAAGAGAACCAAAGGTTTTAGGAGGTTCGGGGTACCTCCCTAGATTTATATTAATATAACAGTGGTAGAAAAATCAGCACAGGTTGAGAAACACTGGGGTACCTGACATCGGGCAGTCCGAGGAGAAAGGTACCTTAAGAGGTCCGGTCCTATGACCTCACCCATCGGAAAGGGAAGAGGTCCCTTAGAAGGGTTGGGTCCCTACCTAGGGCGTAACGTCCACCTAAGAAATGGTCGACTCTGTGTTCCCTTCGGAAAAATCGTTTTGGTTATGTCATAACATTTCATTTTTTTATTTTAAATGTTTTTTTTTTTCTTCTCTGTCGTCTACCCGAACACATGATCAGAACTAGTCTCACCAAAGACTACAGAGGTCCTCCCTTACACTTTCACTAAGCGTATTGATTAAAAAGAGGTCTCATATAATACTTCTTCCGTGTGACACAACTACTGCCCCAGGACCGACACTCCTGTCGTCAGTCTACCTCTGTCTGTGTACATGGCATTCACAAATAACTTGGGCTATGTCTTCCTGAAGGGTCCACCGAGTCACCATTTCTTAGGCGGACGGTCCGTCCTCTGTACCGAAGCTAGGGACCCAACCCTTCTAGAGGACCTCGTCCTTTACCGTTGGGTGAGGTCATAAAAAGGGACCTTTTAAGGTATGTGTCTCCTCGGACCACCTTGATGTCAGGTACCCCAACGTTTCTCAACCTGTATCGAGTGGTATGTGTGAGTGTGTTACATCTTTTCTCGGTCCTGATATATTCGATTTGGAGTCTCTACACACGTCCCACTACTCACTGAACGTACCCAGTAATAGTTCCTTCCGTCGTTCCGACTCCGTAGGGAACACTCGACTCGACTTCATACAACTTATAAACTATATACTTGGGTCACACTTACCACGAGGGTCCCCGAATTGTTGTGTTTTCGCTCCCTTTCTCGTTTTAGTTTTCCGTGCAGGTATCAGGGACCTCTATATAGTAATTGAGATGAACATCTTAATCTCCAAAGTATTTTACTAAAGAGAGAGACTTTTACCCCGGGGAGTATTTCGTACCCAAATGACGAGTTAAAGACGTGTAAGTTGGTGTTATTCACCGAGATGAGTCCCTTTTTTCAGAAGAGAGCGTGCGAAACTAGATCTGTCGAAGAGGAGGTGGTGGAAGTAGACGGTCGAGGCGGAGACGTGCCACAGCCAAGACTGTCGCGTCAGTCTCTGCACAATCGTGGGGAGAGAGGTCGAGGGTGTCGTGATCATGTCTACGAAGAGTAGTGTGGTTGGAAGACTTGACTTTGACAGACGAAGGTTTGACGACGGATGGGGGTCGGGAGAATGTGCATTCGAGGGGCTTCCGTTCGTACAAGTGGTGACTCCAAGGGGACGGATTTTATGTTGTCCCCGAGTCGTTTAGAAATTACTTATTTAAATTATTTATTTGTTTACTCAACACCCTCTTAATGTGTTTAAATCTCCCACTGTTCATCCGTAGGTCGCTAGAAAGTTTAAGGGAGGTTCTAAGACTAAGACTGTCTCGGTCATCCATACTCGTGTCGGGTAGTCTCCCGGTATCGTTCCTTACGGAGCGGTTGGGCAAATCGTCTCAGTTAAGATACCAAAAAGGTCATCAGTACATAGCTACACTCTCAACCTGGTTTTTCTTCCGACTCGTACGTTCTTAACTACGAAAGTTTGACACCACAACCTCTTCTGAGAACTCTCAGGGAACCTGACGTTCCTCTAGGTTGGTCAGGTAGGATTTCCTTTAGTCAGGACTTACAAGTAACCTTCCTGACTACGACTTCGACTTTAAGGTTATGAAACCGGTGGATTACGCTTCTGGACTGAGTAAACTTTTCTGGCACTACGACCTTTCTAACTTCCACCCTCCTCTTCCCGCGTCGTATCTTACTACCAATCATAGTGACTGAGTTACCTGTACTTAGACTCGTCTGAGGTCCTCTGTCACGTCCTGTCTCCTCGGACCACCCGACGATAGGTACCCCAGTGTTTCTCAGTCTACGTTGAATCGCTGATTTATTGTTGATGTTTTAATTTGCTCAGTTATGTTTGGGACCGTGTTACATCTAGGTTTTTTAGGAGCGAGAATAGTAATACTGAACCCAAGGAAGGTGTTCCGTAAGATGGTAACTTTCTTTACGTCATATTATACTTAGACCCAACCTTAGAAGTTGTGAGAGAAATCTTCGGTCTCTTTCTTCCCCACCCTTGGTGGTAGATGACACTTACTTCTGGTCGCGGTGACTTCAGCACTCCCTTGAGTCGTCGGAAACAGAGTACCCTTTGCAGTGACGTCTCGAGTTGTTGGGTCTCCTACGGCGGGACACACCTACGACCGAGGACGATGACAAAAGACTTTCTGGTTCCGTTTGATTTCCAGGTCATCCTAGACGGAGGAGGTCTCGAAGTGTGGTGTCCCCTCACACAAGGCCCTGGTAATACGAGGCCCGAAACGTCTGGTGAGGGTTTGTTACTATGTCTTAGGTCTGTTTTGTGAAAGTTTTTTTTTTTTATAATAAGAGTTCAACGATTAGTAAGTTGAGATAGGGGAGACCAGGGAGACCGAAAGTTATAGTGAAAATTTTCGTTGACGTCGAAACTAAAAGAGAATAAGTTTGAAGGAGTTTTCGACTACTAGAAAGGTGGTTTCGAGGGAGAGGAGTTTACTGACTCATGTAAAATGAAAGATGACACAGGAAGACCATCCTTGAGACAAAAGGGGTCCGACGGTCCGTTGGTAAACCCATGTCTTACTTACACACGAAAATTGGTGACTGGGACCGTGGGGGTTAGTATCCGATAGGGAGTCTAAAAGTAGTGCGTCAGTGTCTCGTAGAAAACACGAGACGTAGTCTCTCCGTCACCCGGTGGTGGGGTTTCCTAAAGGGTTACATGAAAGATGTGTAGTTTCACTTCCAGACCTTCGACTGATATTGGTGCAGAAACGTTTGTCTTTACGATGTGTGGTCACTGGGGAGACGTTATCGGTGTTTTTAGTTTTCCGGAGGGGCGTCAGGGAGTGATATTCTGACCGTAAACCTTTCTTCTCTTATCTACTACTTTCTTTAGAAACCATCTTTACTGTGTTTACGTTTGATTTTATTTCGGTATTAGGGGTCTCAGGGGTTTCCGGGTTCGTCTAGTTCTCTGTGATCTTTGTCTCCGACCTTTACTCGGGACTTTTTCAGAGGTGTCTTTGAGATATATCTCTCAAGTCTACATCTGACTGAACCTGTGGTAAACCAGGTGCAGACTCGGTCTGTTGCACATAAAGACACACCCTAGACGGGGGGTCACGACGAATGTCTGAGATCGATGACAACAAATGTTGACAAAAATCTTGTCCACCGTCCAAGGGACAATTGTAAAATAATGTACTTAGATTTGTATAACGGAGATCTTCTATTGACTAATATGTACGTCCGTTTAGAACTTTATCCTGATAAACCCTCCCTAAAGACCCGAAGGGACCACCGAGTCTACCATTTCTTAGACGGGCGTTGCGTACTCTGGGTCTAATCTAGGGACCCAGTCTTTCTAGGAGAACTCTTCCCTTATCGTTGGGTGAGGTCATAAGAACGGACCTCTTAAGGTATCTGTCTCCTCTGACTGTCCGATGTCAGATACCCCAGAGTTTCTCAGTCTGTACTGACTCACTGATTGTATGTGTGTGTGTGTGTGTGTGTGTGTGTGTGTATGTGTGTGTGTCTAAAGCTATCCTAATCTTACGGTGGGAACACAATGTCTATCCAGTTGAAGGTTTTCAACCGAGATCTTTGAGTTAAAGGTTGTCTTTGACATCGGATTTAAACTTTTCTGTTATTTGGTAATTTCGTTTAATATATCTCCTTTATTTAGAGGGTATTAAGGTAACGGGATTGTGCTAGTCAAATGTGTAAGTCAAGGTGTAGAAAAATGTCTCGATGCAGAAAAATGTCATTACGTGTATCCATATCTAAGGTGAATCATAAAACGTAATTCGTAAGTGTTTGTATTCAGTTATGAAGACTTTAGAAGTATTACTAGTTTACGATTAGAGTGTGTATTATATGATAGAAACCTCCTGTTAAGTTGATAAATATTGTTGCGTAAATATTCTTTTCTGAAAGACCCGTAATCTAAACAAAAAGTCCTCATCGTTTGGAAGAGGGACTCGAAGACCGTGTGGTGGGTGTGAAGGAACTAAGGACCGGGGACTCTGTGTGTCGTCAAGGACCATACTACAGAATCCGGTAGACGCTACGACGTTGTTTTGTGGTGTTTGACTCACCGAAACAACAACAACTAGTCAACGATTCAGCACAGACTGAGAAAAGTACGGTCCGAAGGGACAGGAAGTGGTAGAGGGTCTCGAACGAGTTTGAGTACAGGTAATTCAGTCACTACGGTAGGTTAGTAGAGTAGGAGACAGTGGGGGAAGAGGAGGACGGGAGTTAGAAAGGGTCGAAGTCCAGAAAAGGTCACTCAGTCGACAAACGTAGTCCACCGGTTTCATGATCTCGAAGTCGTAGTCACTCCGGGGTCGGTTGCCGTCGCCACTCCGACCCCTCGGGAGGGGAGGACCCGCAGGAGGTTGTAGTCGAGGTCGGAAGGGGTATAGGGGACGGGTCGGTGAGGTCGTCCCGGAAACAGCGTTGGGGATCGGAGTACAACTGACTGTGGGTTACCGGCCACTTCCAAATTTGTGAGTTACTCCTGGTCTTCACCCTGTCGGTCCGGACAGTAGGTCGATACGACTCACCGCCTTCCCGTACAGGGACGACAAATCCCGGACTGTTTTGGGCCAGGTGACGTCTTCCCTTACCGTTTGGTGAAGTCCTAAGAACGAAACTCTTAAGGTACTTGTCATACTTTTACTACCGAATATGTTGTCTTTAAATGAAGAGTGTCATTTCTGGTTCAGATTCTGGTTTCACATCGACTAAGTCAAGGACGACTCCTGGTAGAAGGACCGAACGTCTACCGGTAAAAGACGTGTACCGTCTTTCCCTCTTCCCCAAGGGAGGACAAAGAAACTATTTTCGTGTTTCGGGTAGTACTTCCGCGGTGACACTAGGTTAATGGAGGGTTTCCGGGGTCGTAGTTTGTGGTAGTGTAAATCCCCATTCCGAAGTAAGTGGGACACCTACCCTCCCCACCCCCAGGTATTGTACCATTCGGAACAGAAGTCGTCCCTCCGACGTCGTACGCCCCGAGTCTCTTCAAGTCTCGTCTCTGCCCCCGAGGGTCCCACCCTCGACATCCTTCGACCTCTACGACTGACTTCGACCCAAAAGGATAGAGACCCGATGAGGGATGTGTAGGACGAAACAAAAAATCCCACCCAGAGTTCTTACAGAGGTAGGTAGAGACCGAAGTTCAGTGGTGGACACAGAGGATTTATCTCAAAGAAAAAAGGGGTCCGAACCAAATTACGACCACTTGGACCTTTATTGTTTCCCCCTTGTACGCACACACGAAGGGGTCAGAACTACCATTCACCTGGAGACCCACGAGATGCCCAACTACAGTCTGATTGGATGTAAGGTCTACGTCCACTAGAACCCGTATATTTGGGTGCCGCCTCCCGCCCCCACGACCCCTCCTTTTCGTGGTCTCCTTTTCTTCCCCCCGAAACCTCTCCTCCTCCCCTTTCCCTTCCCTACTTTCCTTCCTCGGAGTCGTCTACGGGGGGACTTACTAAGTGAGTAGGTTATTGGGAAGTGACCCATTGTTTGTGACCTGGTTCTTGACAAGATTCATGGAACGTATGTAGCTACTTACTTATTCTGTTTTTAGAGACAGACTTGTCTCGAATCCCTCCCCTGTGTGTTAACTATTTGGTGTCTGTACTATACTTTTAATTTGTCATAGAAACGCTGGGGTGCCTGACATCGGGTGGTCCGAGGAGCCAGATACCCTAAGAGGTCCGTTCTTATGACCTCACCCATCGGTAAGGGAAGAGGTCCGCTAGAAGGGTTGGGTCCCTAGTTTGGGTTCAGAGGACGTGTCGTCCGTCTACGAAATGGTAGACTCGGTGGTCCCTTCGGTTTGTCATAGAAGTCAAGTCAAGTCAAGTCAGCGAGTCAGTACAGGCTGAGAAACGTTGGGGTACTTAACGTCGTACGGTCCGGAGGGACAGGTAGTGGTTGAGGGTCTCAAGTGAGTTTGAGTACAGGTAGCTCAACCACTACGGTAGGTCGGTAGAGTAAGAGACAACGGGGGAAGAGGAGGACGGGGGTTAGGGAGGGTCGTAGTCTCAGAAAAGGTTACTCAGTTCAGACGTAGTCCACCGGTTTCATAATCTCAAAGTCGAAATCTTAGTAAGGAAGGTTTCTTGTGGGTCCTAACCAGAGGAAGTCCTAACTGACCAACCTAGAGGAACGTCAGGTTCCCTGAGAGTTCTCAGAAGAGGTTGTGGTGTCAAGTTTTCGTAGTTAAGAAGCCGTGAGTCGAAAGAAGTGTCAGGTTGAGAGTGTAGGTATGTACTGGTGACCTTTTTGGTATCGGAACTGATCTGCCTGGAAACAACCGTTTCATTATAGAGACGAAACGTTATACGATAGACCCAACCAGTATTGAAAAGAAGGTTCCTCATTCGCAGAAAATTAAAGTACCGACGTCAGTGGTAGACGTCACTAAAACCTCGGGGGGTTTTATTTCAGACTGTGACAAAGGTGACAAAGGGGTAGATAAACGGTACTTCACTACCCTGGCCTACGGTACTAGAAGCAAAAGACTTACAACTCGAAATTCGGTTGAAAAAGTGAGTAATCCTTCCGAGTTTATGATACCTCCTTTTCATCTAGTACACTTCCCCTGGTTCTTTCAACTTTCCTGACAAATGTCGAAGGGTACCCCACCAGACTCATCCAGAGTGACTCTTTCATTCTTCGGAACTTCTTCCACTCCCTCAATTAGTGTACCGATNTACAACTCGAAATTCGGTTGAAAAAGTGAGCAATCCTTCCGAGTTTATGATACCTCCTTTTCATCTAGTACACTTCCCCTGGTTCTTTCAACTTTCCTGACAAATGTCGAAGGGTACCCCACCAGACTCATCCAGAGTGACTCTTTCATTCTTCGGAACTTCTTCCACTCCCTCAATTAGTGTACCGATACGTCCCCGACACACAAGATCTTCTCCTTGTTGGTCCCGTTTCTCGGGTTCATCCTCGTAGGAACCTCATAGGCTCCGGACGAACCAAACCCGTCACTCTGACTCTTCATCCTCTTCTCCAGTCTGTCCCAGTTTAGTGCGTCCTGTACCATTCTTGAAACTGAGACGTCTCAAAACTCGTCCCCTTACTACACTAGTTTGAAACAAAATTTTCCTAGTGTGACCGACAACACCCCTTCTATTTGTTCTCTTTGTCTTACTATGGTCGATGTCATAGTCTATGCGTCTACTGTGGTGGGAATACCGTCTTTCGCTTCTTCTTGATTTCTCGGAGAACTACTTTCACTTTCTCCTCGCACTTTTTCGACTGAATTTTGAGTTGTAAGTCTTTTGATTCTAGTACCGTAGGCCAGGGTAGTAAAGCACCGTTTGTCTACCCCTTTGTTACCTTTAGCACTCTCTGAAATCAAAACCCCCGAGGTTCAGTGACGTCTACCACTGACGTCGGTACTTTAATTCTACGAACGAGGAACCATCTTTTCGGTACTGGTTAGATCTGTCGTACAATTTTTCGTCTCTGTAATGAAATGATTGTTTCCAGGTAGATCAGTTTCGACACCAAAAAGGTCATCAGTACATACCTACACTCTCAACCCGATATTTCTTTCGATTCGTGGTTTCTTGACTACGAAAACTTGACACCACAACCTCTCCTGCGAACTCTCAGAGAACCTGACGCTCCGCTAGGTTGGTCAGTTAGGATTTCCTTTAGTCACGACTTACAAGTAACCTTCCTGACTACGACTTCGACTTTGAGGTTATGAGACCGGTGGATTACACTTATTGACTGAGTAACCTTTTCTGGGACTACGACCCTTTCTGACTTCCGCCCTCCTCTTCCCCTGCCTCCTGTCTCCTACTCTACCAACCGACCATAGCGGCTACGTTACCTGTACTTGACTGACTTGACTTGGTCGATCCCCCGCGACATTAGTAGGTCGTCTCTTTACCGTCGCGGAAGCCAGCCACCGCCTCTTCCGTCACCGTGGGGTGAGGTCATGAGAACGGACCTTTTATAGTACATACCTCCTCGGACCATCCGACGTCAGGTACCCCAGCGACTCCCAGCCTGTTCTGACTCGTTGAAGTGAAGGTGAAAAGTGAAAGTATGTAATCTCTTCCTTTACCGTTGGGTGAGGTCACAAGAACGGACCTCTTAGGGTCCCTGCCCCTTCGGACCACCCGACGGCCGACACTCCTGTGTGTCTCAGCCTGTGTCGACTTCACTGAATCGTCATCCAGTCACCCCCCGGGCACCACTTCGTCTCCGACCTAAGGTCTACACCAGACTTCTGTCTCGTCGTCCTGATGGGTCACTTATCCTGTACCCCAGACTTTCTCTCACCAGTTCCTGCACACGTGCCAAAGTCGGAGAGTTTCACACCAATTGTCTGTATCTCTTCCTCTAACTTTCCTCGTCCTGATCTTCAGTCTTTGGGTGCTCTTCCGAAGACGGATTAGGTCTGTGTTCTGTTACTGCCATACTTGTTCCGACGACCATCTCCTCTACATCTCTTTGACTACCTAAAATTTCCGACCCTATTTTGACAATCATTTAGTTCAATTTTAAAGTCCCTTCGTAAAACATCGGGAAAGGGATTATAGGTAAGTAAGAAAGGAATTACCACATCTTAAAAATCGTCCTATGTACCGACGGTTACCATTGGGTGAGGTCATGAGAACGGACCTTTTAGGGTACCTGCCTCCTCGGACCATGCGACGTCAGGTACCCCGACGTGTCTCAGTCTGTACTGACTTCGCTGAATCGTCATCGTCATCGATTTCTAATGCAAAGGGACCAAGAGGACGTCGATATTGGTTGAGACCGGTTGACCTACACTTACTTTCACTATAAAGGTTGAAGGTTTAAGACGATTAAGGGGACGTGTGAACGAAGACATATCTTATTTACCATCTCTGCTCTCGTTGATAGGGCCTGCTACTTTACCTTCTATTTATGACTCCTACCGACTCGTTGTTTTAGTTCGGTGTATAGTTGTACGAGTAGTAACGGATGGGTCTGAACAAATACTCTCTTTGTGTGAAAATAGAACAAATTCGGAGGCTCAGTCCCCAAACAAAACATTTTCAACGGATTGAAAATCGGATTACTTATATTCAAGAAAATCGACAAAGTTCGTGTTTCGGGATTGTGGTTTACAATAGTTAGGGTCCTTCGGTCCTATCATAAACTGTCCCTTCCTAAAGTAAGGTTGGGCGGAGACGAGCAAACAAGAATTTTATAGACTTGTCCCGAACTCGAAGTTACGGGACTCAGTGACGTGTCCTCCGCGCACCGGTCTTGTTTGACGACGAGTACCTTGACTACAAATGAATTATAGTGTGACGAAGAAATAGCTTCTTCGAGTTGGGTTGTAGTGTAGTCTTAGTCTCCAGAGTTCTTCTGTATAATACCGTAGACGGAGACCTTGTCTTTTGTCGTAGAGGTTCTTTGGAGTTTAAGAGGTATGTTGGGTTAGTAGTGGAGGACTAACTAGTCACTCGGTACGTACACTCCTGTCTGAGGGGGGTTGAGTTTCTTCCGTTCTAGTTTAAGATGTGACCGTGCCTTGTTTTTGTAGGAAGTCAGTTTCCGTCTCGGATTGACACACCCTCAGATTCTTCAGTGGTGACGTATGTCGTCCCTACCTCGACTTTGGACACGTGCGTCGTGGCGTCGCGTCGGGGGTCCCGAAGGTACGGGTGATTAGATTTACGAACCTCAGGTACACCCTTCTGCCGGGGGTACGGGACGTTAAACCTCCCGGGTGACGTACTTTACGTGACCAGGTAATAGTCACTGACCTGGTTCGTGGGAAGTAAGTAAGAAAAGGACTAGTAGTTCGAGTTCTCTAATTTTTTTTTTACGTCTCTTAGTTGTCAACTGAGGGGAAGGGTGGTACCGACACCTCGTAGGGTAATCTATCCACATCACATTTAACGACTCGGTAAGTGACCAATTACGTGTAGACCCAACAGAGGTCTGAACCCGATAGGAAGCATTTCGATAATATTCGTTTGTTTTTCTTTTTTTGACGTCTCCTCGTCCACTTCCAAGTCACCTTCGTGTACTATTTTTAGTAACGACCGCACACCCAGTTTCCTCCTCCAACTGGGTCGGACCCTTTATAGTGTGGGGACGTCACTTTACGGGACTTCAGACCCTTCTAGTTCTAGTTCATCCACCTAAAGGAGGGTTGCCCGATGAACATTTGTACAGAGGTCCGTTGGTCTCGTAACCCGAGTGACATTTCGTCACTGTAATTCCGAGCATTTCACCTCTCCTTTCCCCAATCCTGAGCCAACTCTAGCAGGTTTCTCGTTTATAAATAACTCGTACAGTTCAGTCTATATCTCTCATAACACACTCTTCTGTCAAAGACAGGAGTTCCACGAGTCCCAGATCCCACCTTCAGTGTGGTGGTCGGTTCTGTCGTCCGGCGAGTCGTGGTTTTCCTTTGTGTGTGCCGCACTCTTCTGTTTACCCGCGTCTGATCACACTCCGTACCTCTGTCGTGTCGGGAAGGGTTCTCCGGCCTCCATTCGTCTCCGTCGTCACGACGCCCCCGAGTGAACGGTGCACTTATCCTACCTCCCCTAAGGTGGATGCTTCTGTCGGATACTTTACCCCAACTAGTGAAGGGTAAAGTACATCCATTTTATAACGACTATAAGACATTACACATTAGTTTCTAAGTGAGACAACGGTGTTAGTAGATGTACCTCTTGTCTTCTTCAGTGATACATTTAAAATCTTCTTTCCATGTTATAACAACAGAATTTTTTCCTTTATCTTTAACTTCATAACCACTTAGTCTTCTAGATCTGGGGACATCCTTTGAGTCTTAGTAGATCAAGGTTGACAAGAGTATCACTTATACAGGTTCAGTCGGTTTGGACTACACTTACTCTTGACAGTAACACTAAGTCGCCTGACTTTTAGTCTTCCACCCGTAGAAGACGGGTGGAGACGTTGGTGACTGTTAGAGACACCGAAAGAAAGTTCGCTCTTTAACGAACTGAAAGAGTGGGACAGAGAAGTAGACTTTTATTCTCCGACCTACTTTTGTCGTTAAAATTATTGTCAACAGTAAAATTTTACTGTCAGGTGTCGCTTTCAACCGTAAAGTGTACCACTGAACCATATTATGAATATAAATAATTTAAACTTATGTAAATGATAAGGAATTAAGATAACATTGGGTAAAGAAACCTTTTTTTTTTTTTTCGACCAATCTAGGTGTTCTATTAAGGTACAGAGTATCCAACGCTGACCTTCAAACTTGTTAAAGTCCGATCCGGTATAGATTCCCTGGAAGGGTGGGACTAAGACCTTGAACAGTTTTACTAGTAGATTATAAATCACGGAATGTCAAAAGGTTTTACTGAAGGGTCCTGAGAGGGCCCTAGGAGTATCGTCACCACACTATATCCGTCTTCCAGATTCCGCTCAGTAGTGTCTAGTGTCCCACTCTAATGCTGTCGCGACCCCGGTCTGGGACACGGACGTGTTACCGTCGCTACGGGTGGGACAAGCCATCGAGAAGAGATCCTCTTAAGGTAGAGGACTACTGGGGACGGGAGTTCGAAGTTGAATTTACGGAGCGGGTGTTTCGTGTACAAGGTTCTGGCATTACAATCAGAAGTACCAGTGCGGGAACAATGTCGGAAGTCCTTGACGGGTCACGGTCGGTGTTTACGCCCTTTGAACCAGGGACGGGACCTCCTCGAGACTCAGATCGTCTTTTCTTTAGGTGGGTGTCCCGACGGGTGATTCCTACAGAAGGAAAGTTTCGGTGGGAAAAGAACAAAAGAATCACTATTAGAGTCACCAAGACAACTTGAGTCGTTCAGAGGGGTGGACCGACTACCTTTCACAGTTCGAAAGTTCGGAAGGGACCTCTGACGGGCTCGCGACCTGTAGTCGTCCTGTCGCTCTCCCACCGTGGGGTCCTCCTTTACACCCCGTCACGGGTCCGTCACAACGAAGGAGGCGTCAGAGGGAAGGGAGGGGTTCCCGTTTACCCCCTCCGGTGTCCGAGAGAGTCGTAGTGGGATCTATGAGAAGAGTCGGGTCCGATCGTAGTCGACTGAAGTTCCTATATGTTTTTGAGAAATTGAAGTACTTTTCCAGTCCAGGGATCTAAATACTTATTACAGGGTAAATAGGATGAACCCTCCTTTTTTTTAATATAGTCCCTGTTTCCTGTTCCCGTTCTTACGAAAGTCCTTTGGTATTTGGATTCCGATTTTTTTTTTTTTCTGTAAGTTCAGGAAGAAAGTAAAAAAAATTTGATAAGTATTTTTAAGTCCCGATTAAGTTTATGTGATCAGGAAGATTTCGATAATAACAATTTTGTCAGTCTCAGTCATCACCCTTAAATAATAAAACGAAAGGTCGTGGATGGGAAGGAGGGAGACTACTGTTATGTGTCTAAACGAACCCCTCCCCTCCCCACCCCTGTGAAAGGGAAATAAGATTTGGTCGACCACACCCATGGGGATTGGATTTGAGGTAGAAATTTAAGTCCCCACTTGCGACTGACTGACTTCAGTATCACTAGCCAAACTCTCATCTTCCCTCAGGTTAATCTCAGGTACCCTGTCTTTCTGAGGAAAGGACTCGGAAGCCTCTCTCACAGGAAAGAGAAGATGTCCGCGATGGTCCTCGCTCACGGAAAGGTAGAGACCTACCACTCTACCCTCTTGTCCTCCGCCCCCGGACACCGTCGTTGCCCCACTCTCTGAGGGGGCCTCCCTTGGACTTCTACGTCAACCGTTATCGACTCGTCCGTCGGCCTCTCGGACGTAGACATTCCTACGTTAGACCTGACGACTCAGTTTGAAGGGACGTCACGAAAGAAGGAGACCTGTAAGTCAATGTCTTCCGAAAATAAGCGATCCGATCAAACTCAAAGGATTGTGGACGGTTGTTTCATTCAGCATCAACCATTTTGTGGAATGGATAGGGTTTCATCATTATGTGTTTCCTAAATCCCAAAGAGCCTCCCCCCTCGTCCCTAGTATCACACTGTCCACCTCCAAGTCTCTCTTTAAAAGAAAGAATCGAAGAAGATACTTAAGACGTCCTTTGTTATGAATCGTAGATCTATTAACAAGGATAAAGAGTTTTTGTGGAAAAGGTGTTGATAAAGGAGTGAACTTAAAGTGTTAGGACTAAGTTCCTTTAATACTTCTTAAAAAAAACCGTCATTGACGAAGAAATGGATCGTGAAATATATGACAGTTTTAGTTTAAGTCATTAAGTAGACTAACAGTGTTTCCACTTACACCATCCCTACCACCCAGACAGTATTGTAGGTGAAATTCGACCTCTTTCACCTTGGAGTCTCTTTAATTTGCTCTCCAGGTTCAATTATACTCCGCCACAACCCTCTGTCCGAAATTTGGGTCCGGAGAGCTAAAATTGTGGTTACCATGATTTGAGGTGAGGGTCTTTGTCTACACACACGGGAATTCGTGGCTCAGTCGTCACCCGACTTAGACTGGGTTCGTGGTCTCTAGGTCTGGGTCTAAAGTCACCGTCTCAGTCTCGATTGATCGACCACTGGAACCAGTTCGAAGAAAACAGAACAAAAGAGTAAACATTTCCCTTTCCAAACTTAATCCTAGAGACTCCGAAAAAGTTCCAGACTTACAAGGTATTAAGATCTGAAAGAACACGGCCGAGTTTAATTTTTAGAAAAAGAGTCTTATTAATCTTGGAATCGACTATAAACAAGAGTAACCCACAGTTCCTGACCCGATTCTTGCGATGGAGACAAAAGAGAAATTTAGAGTGTTGTGAGGGCTGGGTTGACAAAGCGAAAATGTCTGTTCCTTTGAACCTGCCGGTCTCCAAGTTACTTGACGGGGTTTAGTTGTCTTAGTCGTTCGTAGTTCCACTCTAGACTGAGGTTCAAGCTTACCCATTCTCCTAGAGTTGGGTCAGATATAAACAAGCACTTCTTTAGTCCGAAGGCGTAATAACCACTGGAGGAACGTTCGTCTTCTCCCCGCGATTTTTCGGTTTGGCTCAATGTGGTTCGAAGGGGACCTTCCCGCAGACCCTCCTAGGAGGGCCCCGGGGCCCCCGCCCCGCGGGTAGGGCGGTCGGGGCCCTCTCGCCGAACCCGGGAGGATGGGAGAGGGCCAATGGAACAACTCTACGCCCAAGGACCACTGTAGCATGGGGGCGAAGAAGTCGCCGTGCCCCGCGCGGCCCGCCCGGAACCTCACCGTCGGAGCCCGCCCTCGCCCCCAGCCGGTCGAGGCCTGTCGCGGCGTCCGGGCCGGCCCGGCCTCTCAGTCGGCGCGCGGCCACGGGTCGCGCCGCGGGTACCAGGACCGCGTCTGGACCGTGCCCCTCTGTGGTTCCAGTCCCCCGGGAAGCCCGGCCGGTCCTGGGCGCGCGCCGGTCCGTGCGCACGCGCCCCTCTCCCGCTCCCAGGGCGGCCCCGAGTCCGCGTGGGGGAGGGGGCGCCGGGGGGCACGCCGAGAGCGCCGAGCCGCCGCTCCGAGTCCGGACCCACTCGGCCCGGCTTCGCTTTCGTTCGAGTCCTTCGTCTATGCCACGCCCGCCGTCGGGCGCGGAGAGGGCGGAGGTAGGGGCGTCTCTCCGTCGCCGCTGGGTCGTCGCTCCTCCCAGGGGTTTGGAGGATCAGGCGAGCTACCGCGCGGAGCCAGAGGGGCCGAAGAGGTCGGATGGACACGACGCGGCCCTCGGCGACAGATACGCCGGGGCGACGCCCCGTCCGCCCCGCTCTGCGACGCCCCGGCAATAAGGAGAGGACGGTTACCGACCTGGCGCGGCCGCCGGCGCTCTCGCGCCTTCGCCCACGCGGGACGCCCCGCTCAGGGGTTTGGAGACGCGCGGCGCGCCCCGAAGGGGCCCCCGCGGCGTGTCGGCGCAAGCGAACGGAGGCGCGGCTAATATTTCCTTCGAGTCCTACGCGACGCTCGACGAGACAGAACTGTTCCGCTCGCGTGTTTCGCCCGAGTCGCAAATCCATAGTCACCTGGAAGAATGTCGGGGTCGTAAACCAGGTCCTCCGGGAACCGAAGGGCTGTTCCTCAATTTTGGGAGTCCGTGGGTCGAGACTCGACGTAACCCGACGGTTCATATATCGGTAATCGGAGTGCACCGAGATATGGGAATTTGTTCGATGAAATTTACCTTATTATAAATTTGAGATCAAGGAATCCGCGTGATCGGTGCACAGTGCTCGAGTTCTCGGTGGACAGGTATCATCGAAACCCGGAATGTCTCCTCGGACCGTCCGATGTCAAGCACCCCAGCGTCTTATCCTGTGCTGGCCCCCTGAGTCGTGTCGTGTCGTGTCTATGCCTTGTAAAGGTAGAAACGTCTTTCAAGATCGCCTGTCGCGATTATGTCCCAGTGGTCAATGATTCTGTACTTAATAACCCTCGTCTATTCTTGGAACCCGCAGACAGAGTCAGGACTTAATTACCATCTACAATCGGTGGGTCATTGGTCGTTTAGGGAGAAATTGTGCTTGAAAAGTCACCCACACGTCATTTTGGGTCTGAGAGAAACCACGATCGCACAATAGGACATCAATAGCACCGACGACGCTGAAAGAAAGATGAGAACAGAGGTAGAGAGACTCGAGATCGGTGTGTCTGAGGAGGAGGGACACAAAGGCGGGCCCCGGTCGAGGGACTGGGGAGTCCCGGAAACGTGAACGATTCTCGAACCTTACGAGGACGAGAGTCAAGTCAAGTCAAGTCAGCGAGTCAGCACAGGCTGAGAGACGCTGGGGTACTTAGCGTCGTGCGGTCCGGAGGGACAGGTAGTTGAGGGCCTCAAGTGAGTCTGAGTGCAGGTAGCTCACCCACTACGGTAGGTCGGTAGGGTAGGACCCAGCAGGGGAAGAGGAGGACGGGGGTCAGGGAGGGTCGTAGTCTCAGAAAACGTCACTCAGTCGAGAAGCGTACTCCACGAGTTCAGGGGTGATTTAAAAGTCGACCTTGTGGAAAGGAGACGACGTAGGTCACAGTCGGAGGTAATCCCTGACACCAGTACTTCCTCAAAAAGGATCATTAATCGAACAAAAGACTAACAAATAACAGACAGAAGGGAATCTTACATTCGAAGCACCCCTTTCCGAGAAACGGACATTTGGGGACATAGGAGTGGAGATCGAGTCACGGACCATGTAAACAACAAATCAGTGATTCAGCACAGACTGAGAACGGTGGGACACCTGGCATCGGAAGGTCCGAGGAGACAGGTACCCTAAGAGGTCCGTTCCTGTGACCTCACCCAACGGTACGGGAGGAGGTCCCCTAGAAGGGTGGGTCCTTACCTTGGGCGTAGAGGATAAACCGTCCGTCTTCTGCGGACGATTCGGACCCTTCTACGGTCATGGACCCTTCGGCGGACCATGTATCAACGTATTATTTATCGACAACCCACTGCCTTGTCTTCACCGTCAGTGAAGGTACCTGACACTTGGGAGTCTAACTACCTGTCCACCGGACCAGGAGATGTGATGGGAAGTTTGGAAGGTACATTCGCCGGAAGTCTTACACGCGAGACTGAGACAAGACTCATGGTTTATCTATAGAATCCTGAGACCCGACGGGAACGTACCTAAGTCCTAAGGGAGGAGGGGAACTCTTTGTCGGTAGCGGGGGAAGTAAGAGAGGGGAAAGGTCAGGTTGGACGATAAACGTCGAGTCATTAGATATAGTCCTCGACCACTACCTATCCCTTCGGACCGCACGACGTCGGGTGCCCAAACGTTTCTCAGCCCGTGCTGACCCTCTGACTTGACTTGACTTAGATATATTTTTATCATGAAAGGTTTAGTCTTAACTTTAATGGACTATCCCCCTACCCCACTCCCCGTTCTATGTCTAAATGTCTGGGGGGTTGGTGTCTTTAAGGTTAAGTCATCCCAAATTTACGGACATCAGACCAAATGAGAGCCTGACATGTAAATGTATTTGTGTATTGACTAGGAAAAAAATGGGGAATTTGGGTAAAATCAGTCTAAAAACCCACGAACGTTGAGTCTCATAAAAATCGACTATAAAAGGACAGTTGTAATAAAAATATAAACGGTTAGAAGGATGGTAGTCGTTTGTAGAACTCGTCCCCCCTCTCTCTCTCTCTTTTACATACACACACACACACAAAGGTAGAAACCATGGACTGTACATCATTTAGTAGGTTTTGGAAACTTACTAAGATTGAAAGGGTTATGTTACTAGTAAAAGAGTGGACCTCCTGTAACTTATCCATTGGAGTCAGTAAACTTTGAATTGATCTTTGGTCCTACATCTGTTTACAAGGGTTTATTCGGTCACACTGAAAATATTTAGAGAAGCGATCTCGTGTACGTCGAATACAGATTCTAAGAGAGTACACACGATATAAGGGAATCGGGTCTACATTCGGATTGTTATAACAAAAAGATAGTGTCCACAACTAGAAACCGGTTCAATTTTTTTTTTTTTTTTCCACGATTTCCGTCCAAGTGATCCACCTCGCCGTCTTTCATCACTGCTCCTGTCCCGACGGGACCAGGAGTGTGTCCAAGAAAGAGAGCCCACGACAGGCAGAGAGACGTCTTCGTACTTACACTTTTCCTCCTCCTTCAACTTCGGTGACGAAATCCCTTTACTACACCTATACCGAGTGCACTGTAGATGAGTGTAAGACGTCCACTTTACCTTCAGTACGTCAGGGTAGTCGATGGTCCTTCGGACCCTTATGACAGAGATCGTCTTTCGGTACTTGTGGGAGACGATTTCGAGTCACCCCCGTAGATGATGATTTTCTTCCTACCCTCTTACTAAGGACCCTTGATCACCGATAATGACCAGACCTATATTATGAGTAAAATATCCTTTCACGTTACCTCACCTACGAGTCTTTGACAAGCATTAATAATGACCGTCCACACCGAAGGGAGAGACCAAAGGACCGTAGAAGGACTTAAAATCTCGACTTGCATCCTAATGTCTCCTGTCTAAGTCTCGATACCTGTACAAAGTCTTGAAAAAGTCGAGGTATGATGAGACTGAAGGAATCGTTTGGTCGGGGCACCAGGGACACCAGACTAAGACGTGATATCTTGAGTACTCAGAGACACTTTCAACAGAGGCAGAGAAACGGAAGTGTAGGGTACGAGACAGATGACAGTCTTCAACACCAACACTACGACGAAGGACCTCACCTTCCTTTCCTCAGGGTAAGCGTAGGAGGGACCGGTTCCAAGGGTATAAGGGTCACGTGAATCCTGCAAATGAGAAAGTAAGACTAACGTCTCTGAACGTATAGATAGACAACGAGATGTCGTGATATGACTCAAGGAACTCCTCACCTTGGTGGTAGATACTAAGAAACGTAGAGGTCATGGATCCTGTCATGGATTGTGACTCTTACGTTGGTCAGACTACTTAATTTATTTTGTATATACTTAGTTTAAACACGTATAGGAAGATTCTCGACCTGAACAATTTTTGTTTAAACCACGTAACCATTTTCCCACAGTTTCGTCGAATCCCAAAATCAAGTCAACTGACAGAGTTTCGTTCTACTGAACAGAAAACATTCGTCTAAAATTACTGGGATGGACATCCAAATTTTGTTTCTTTACTTCCACGTAATTTTAAGTAACAAAAAGTCGATTAGGGTAACGAAGTGTTTACATAGTATAAGATACGTTGTAAAATACCTACAACACTTAAGAAATTGAGTGTAACGACGGTCCTTATAAATCTCTATCGGGTTGAGACAACAAATGTATTCTTCTCCTACCACTCCTTGGAAATAAAGGGGGAACAGGAGTAGGAGTGGTGAGGTGGATGTACGGGACGTGACCCCCAGAAACGAGTCCGTCAAAGAAGACGAGGGTCGTGGACGGACAATTTCGGAACAGGAAGTCGAAGTGAGTTTGTGGTGTAAGAGACCGTTCAGAAGAGTCTAAGGAGATGGACGTCGTCAAACGGAGAGTAGGTGTACGAGGGGTTTAAGGAGAGGAAAACGTGAAAACGTCAGACAAAGAGAAATTTCACTAAGTGAATCCACAAGAGGGAGAGACTCGGAGTTTCCTTCGAGTATGGTTTCGACATTTTCGTTGTCGAAACGTAAGTCTGTCAGGTCTGAAGTGGTCCCTACTCGAACACAATGGAATCCGTAAAATACACTGGAGAAACTCACGTACGGTTCAACGAAGAAGTGGTCGATTCGGTGTCCCTTCGGGGAACACCGAGTCTACCATTTCTTAGGCGGACGCTACACCCTCTGAAGCCAAACTAGAGACCCAACCCTTCTAGGGGACCTCTTCCCTTTCCGGTGGGTGAGGTCATAAGACCGGACCTCTTAAGCCACCTGACACATCAGGCACTCAAGTGTTTCTCAGTCTGTACTGACTCGGTGAAAGTGAAAGAATTCAACGAAGTCAACACAGGCTGAGAAACGTTGAGATACCTGGTATCGGACGATCCGAGGAGGTAGGTTCCCTAAGAGGTCCGTTCGTAAGACCTCACCCACCGGTACGGGAGGAGGTCTACACTGGAGAAATTCGGGGTAGTAAAAGGACCTATTTGATCCTAAGATTATAATGAAGGTTGTAACCAAAAACCACCTCACTAGAAATGAAAAATAAACGGAAAAAAAAAACATAAAAGTTTAATTAAAAATAACCTCATATCAACGAAATATTACAACAATAAAAGAAGATATATCGTTTCATTTAGTCGATATATATATGTATATAGGGGGAAAAAAGAACCTAAAGAAGGTGAAATACAGTTGTGTCTCGCAAGGTGTCTCAAGGACACGGTATGTCATGTAAGAATAATCAATAGATAAAATATATATCATCTGACTTAGCTGAATCGTCGTCGTCACAGATATACAGATAGGGTTATAAATAAAAATATTTCGTGTAACATTACGTGAATAGTGTACGGTCCGTGACAAGATCCTCAAATATTTGTAATTGAGTGAACAATAAATTATCAATTACTATACTCTTTATGAGAATGACACAAAGATACTTTGTGACTCGACGAATAATTTGATAGAGGGGGTCGAGGTCTAGATAGAAAGATGTGAGACCAAATACCGACCTCGACCATGAGACGTTTGGTCAAGAAACCCCCGTCGCTTTCCCTTTCACACTTTCACAATCAACGAGTCAGCACAGACTGAGAAACACTGGGGTGCCTGACGTCGGGCGGTCCGAGGAGACTGATACCCTAAAGGTCCGTTCTTATGACCACAGCCACCGGTAAGGGAAGAGGTCCCCTAGAATTCAAAGGATAATTAAAGGCAGTTATCCCCTCATCTCCCTCTGACTTCCGACCTCTCCTCTCTACAGGAAAGACAAATGGACGATAATAAAGGAAGGTCATAGGTGGAGTCGGAGTCAGGAAGTGGGTGGTATTTGGCGACCAGGGTCGGAGAAGGTGCGAGACCTTGGTCGGAGTGGTGGGGACGTTTGTCGTCTCACAGGGCAGGAGGTGCACGGGTATAAGACTACCAGGCCGGAGAAGGGAAAGGAGGTCGGAGTCTTCACCCTCGACGAAGGACGTCAGTGAGAGGCACGAACGGAGTCGTGAGAGGGAAGCGTAGTCGGGGGACGTGCACACGAATGGTTCAGAGAGGTGAGTACAGGAAACCTGGCGTCGGGTGGTCCAAGGTGGCAGGCACTCCTAGAGGCTCGTTCTTGTGACCTCACCCGACGGTACGGAAGGAGGTCCCCTAGAAGGGGTGGGTCCCTAGCTTGGACGTATAGGACAGAGGAAGGAACCGTCCGTCCAAGAAATGGTGCCCGGGGTGGACGCTTCGGGTAAGTCGGGAGTTCATGGAACACTTCGGTCAACAAACATATTTACGAAAGACAACTGAATTGTGATGAGACCCCGAAGGGTCCACCACGATCTCAACGTTTCTTAGGTGGACTGTTAAGTCCTCTGGGTCCTCTACGGTCAAGTTAGGAACCCAGGCCTTCTCGGGGACCTCTTCCTTTACCGTTGGGTGAGGTCATAAGAACGGACCTCTTAGGGTACCTGTCTCCTCAGACCACCCGATGTCAGGCACCCCAGTGTTTCTCAGTCTGTACTGACTCACCGACTTGCGTGTGTGTGTGTGTGTGTGTGTGTGTGTGTGTGTGTGTGGGGATGATATTAGACCAGAGGAACTGACCTGGGACGGACGATCTTAATAATAGAGGTAAAATGTCTATTCCTGTGTTTTAGACCTCTTCGGTTTATTAAGTGACTTCACTCGGTCCTCTAAAAACCACCCGTCACCTCCTCCCCTGTCTAAAATTGGGTCCAAGGTCTCCGGTGCCACCAGTGGCCCTGTGTTTCCCGAATCCAAATCCCTCTCGACTCGGACCGGACCACACCAGTCTGTGAGTTACCTGTCTGTACTAGACGAGACGTCAGTAGTAGAAGCAGCAATGAGAGGTGGAACGTAGGATGTTCGGTGGTTCGTGTCCGCCCACACTATTTACGGGGGTCTTGACCTAACTAAACGGACTTACGACAACAAGTCAATGAGTCAACTCAACCTGAGACGCTGGAGTACCTGACGTCGTAGGTGATAGAGGGCCTCAAACGAGTTTGAGCACAGGTAACTCAGCCGCTACGGTAGGTTGGTAGAGTCGGAGACACAGGGGGAAAAAGTGGACTTGTCCCTTCCCGTGTCACCGTGTCTCCCCGGTACTTCGGAAACACAGGCTAGGGAGGCTCGGGGAGGAGATCTCGGCAAAGGTCCCATTGGTAGCGAGGGAAAGAAGGATAGGGAGAGAGGTGGAGGGACGGTGGGCGGGTCAGGGTAATTCACCCTTATTAGTCAAGAGACTGTAAGGCTTTTACAGTGCTCTTCTTTGTTTTTCTCATTAAACCAACCCATCGCCTTCTTTTGTACACAGAGTAAGGAGATACCGTGGCGTAAGACAAAGAGATAAGGAGACACCGTAACGGTATTAAATCACTACCGATTAAAATTGTTCTCTCCTTGTAGAAACTTCATTGGTGTAAAGGTTGTCTCCACCGACGGTCTAGGTCACTCCGGACGTATGACAATAGTGTTTTTGTAAAGTTTTAGAAATAAATATTTAGGTAAGTTGGAAGATAAGTTCGTCGACAACATGGTTTGTATTAACGAAGGTCTCTCTTCCTTTATTGTATGACGGAAAGAAAGAGTAGTCTGAGGGACGGACTGAGAGTAAATCAAGGCGTGATTACGACTTGTCCGAACAAGGGGAAGGGCCGGACTGGCTACCCGGTCGGAAATGAAGGTGCCAAACCAAACCCGTGTCTGTTAAATATTAGGTAAAGTATGTGCGGGAGTGAAGGCAGGACGTTGCCCTTACGGTTCTCTTTTTGCAAGAACTAGTCGTTGGTCTCTCTCGTGCTTATTGGTCGCGAAGAACATAGAGGAGATACGGAGACCCAAAGGGTCTCCGACAAAATCTTTTAGACAGAACCCGGGGAGGGCTTGGAAGACGAGTTAGGGAGGCAGGAGACTGTCGGTGGTGCCGGTAGGAGGCGAAGACGAGGACCGGGGAACCGGAGAAGAGAAGAGTGCGTTTTCAATCTGTTTTTGCGTTGACAGCCCTTTTCCGTCCTACGCCTTCGTCTTTGAGTCCCGTCGACGACGACCCGACTCGTCGACTATTCCCCTTGCTTTAGACGCGGACCGACAAACGAGCCTCCAGTCCCGCCCGAGCGCCGTCTCAGCCGCCCGGGAAACAGACGCCACACTGGCGGGTAGACTGGGAGAGTCGTAGGGAGGGTGGGGGCGTGGCGGGGGCGGCTGGGGGCGAACCGGTCGAGTCGAGGAAGGGAAAAAGTGGACGCGCGAACAATTTGACATTACTCGCATCGGAGGACGAAGGAGAAACTGAAACGTTGGAAGAACTGTGTGAAGGCCCTACCCCTCCTTAAGCACCAGAAGGGCCGACTGGCAGAATAAAGAGTCCCCTTGTTTTTAGTAGTTTAAAGACCTCCTTAGAACCCCTATAGTTCCCCGCAAGTCAATAAAAACGAAAGCCACAAGGGTTCATCTGAAAGAGAAATATGTGTATTAACCACCCTCACTGTCCAGAGCAGTTAAGGAGCTCCCCTCACTATTCGGAGAAGCCGAGGAATAGCGAAGTCAACCGAAAACAAGGAAGAAGGGTGGTCTAAATTGGCGAGTCGGGGAGGGGAGTCGAGAATAAGTCGGAGTTTAGGGGGACTCCTTAAGTGACTCGGAAAGAAGGGGGTTTCTCTACATTAAACAAAGGAAACACCTAAGTGTCCAATCTCGACGTCGACCCTACCAAATAAGAACGGGACCCACAATAGACACAGTAGCCCGTCGGATGTCTCGTTCATAAGTCACCCGACACTTTGGTCTACCCGACACTTTGGTCTACACGCAAGACTGGTTTCCCAGTCCCAAAGGGGGAGGTCCAGTGTGGTTAACAAGAGGCGTCCGGTGATCAATAGTCCTGATACGAACGAAGAGTCTCGTCCACGTAAATCGAGAAGAGTCGAATTTAGCCCGAACCAAAGTTTAGATTCTGACCGAACGTTTCCAGGTTCACCTCTGACTAGGTCATCAATAGACCGACTATACCTGGTCTCTCCGTGGAAAAAACGAAAAGTCCGTAGTCTTAATCAATGTGTAGTAAAATACGAAAACGTCCGAATTGGGACGACAAAGTTTCCTCCAAAACTCTAAGCTCGAGGTAGTTGGACAATACATTGTGAAATTAAACGTGTTATTTTATTTCCTATCTTTGAAGCCAGTGGCAAAGTCTAAAAGCGGTCATACTTACAGGACAATAAACACATCGTGACTCTCGGAAGAGAAACCTCAGACTATGTAGACCCTAACTCAGGGGTGAAACAGTGAGTGATTGACACACTACAACCCTCTAAATGAGGTAGAACGACTTGGAGTCAAAGGAATAGAAATTTTACTCCTACTATTAGTATCACAGATTGAGTATTTCATCAACACTCCTAATTTATGGACCGGGTGTCCTTTAGACGTTATTTATCGTTAATAACGATAAAGTTACGAAGGAGACGGAAGGGTGTCTTGTTAAGACTCATACAGTATTAACGAGTTATTTTGTAACCAATTTAACGTGAACTGACTTAAAAGTTTCTAGGTCGAGAGTCACTCAGTGACATTTTATGACCATGTAGAGGTTCCACCTACTCCGGGTCTCCTCCCCGACTTGCAAGTCACTCAAAATCGACGTGAAATTAATAGCATCCTTTGTCTGCGTGTCTCATACTTGGAAAATTTATGACAATTTTAGCCGCAACACGCTTACGACGGACCCGGGGAGAGTCCAACGTCCATTCCATCGAGCGTGGTGACCGGACATCAAACGATCGAGACAGAGGGAGATGGATAGTTTACGGTCCTGGAGTCGAGTGGGGGCGAAACACGAATGGATCCCAAGACGGGTCGTCGCTCCGTCGAAAGTCTTAGACTTGGTGTGGGTCCGAGAGGGAAAACCGACGAGCGGAAGACGAGTCACCCCGACACTGGTGCCCAAACCCAGGGGTACTTCGACGTTGACGCGAGTCTGGGACGGCTCCCTGAGACTGGTGACATTGAAGACCCCACCGAAAGGGCCGACTACGGTGAAGTTTGGGGAGACAAAGACGGACAGAGTCGTACAGACACCAGAGGGTGGAAAAGAGAAGTCGACCTCTGAGAAGATCTCGGGCCGAGAGAACCACCACCGTCCCCTTCTAACTCTACTTCCAGATCCTGTGGAGAACTGTGTCGCGAAAGTCTAAATAGCAGAGGAACCTTCTCGTCTCTAGGGACCGTCTGAACCAATCGTGTAAGAGAGGAGTAGAGTCTCGTGTGTCTACCAGGACCCCCTCCGTCCCGTGTCACGTAAAGTCCCATTCGGGTGGACCTGAGACAGACTGAGAGACGAAGGAGGAGAGGTCCGAGGATTAAGGTTGGATAGGACGTTTGACAGAAATTGTCAAAAAGATCTTCTTTCCGTAAAAGAGAGAGACATAAGTTCGAAGTCATCCAGGTGAACCAAATTACGTGTGTGTGTGTGAAATGTATATATATACATATATACATATATTCAACATTATACATAATTAACAACAGATCAACGATTCAGTACAGGTTGAGAAAACACTGGGGTACCTAACATCGGGTGGTCCGAGGAGACAGGCACCTTAAGAGGTCCGTTCTTATGTCCTCACTCAACGGTAAAGGAAGAGGTTCCCTAGAAGGGTTGGGTCCCTAGTTTGGACCCAGAGAACTTAACGTCCTTCTAAGAAATGGTAGACTCGGCGGTCCCTTCGGGAGTTAACATTAATCAGAGTTCACAAAGAAGTGTTCCGGGTTTCCGGTGTACGTTTAGTCGATACACGGGTCTGTCACTAAGTTTACAGGTATCGTAGGACAGTGTAAATTCTGTAAACGGTCGGATCACGTATGTCTCCTAATTGGAGGTCATCCTCCAATCTTAAGTTATCTTAACGGGAGTTTAGGTTCGAGAATGGGTGAGGTCCACGGGACGGTGAATAATAAAATTTTTATAAACGAAATTGTTATACACACACTGTCTTCACTTCCATCCTTGACCTTAAAGAAATGTTTAGTTCTCTTAATAGTTCCAACTCGACCCTCGAAAGATTTTGAGGACCATTAATGTCTCATGTACTTCACTGTTTTGAGAGTGTAACCGTCCCTGGAATCCCTAGTAGGTCCAAAATGCTATTTAGTCACTACCACAGTTCTTATCTGTAAAACGAGTTACTCTTAATTAAAGACCTACGTTCTTCTATGAATTGTAGGGACGGACCTTGTAGATTACTTTATTTCTTGTACGAGAGTAAACTCCTTCTTTTGGTAAGGAATACTACTTCTTTCTTACTAGTGTGAGTCGTCGGAATAAAAAGGTGAAAATAGTTCGGAGTCCAAAGTCTTTCCTTTAAAGAGGAAATCTTCTTCTTTCACTCTCTGCTACGTATTTATTAAGTGTACGACTTGTGACCTCGAGAGTGTCTCTCTTTTAAGTTCCGTTAGCCTGATGTTCAGTCCTTTAAAAAATAGATTAGAGTTCAAGGCTGATCGAGATTGGTTCGGGTCTTTTACTTTCAAGGCCTCTCTGATTATTAATTAACTATTACCTACTCTTACTCAGTTCTCCTATAGTTTAACCTTGTCATACAAATGTAAAGAGTCCAGAACGAATGATCGGTTATATGACATGTTGTCCTATAACTCACCCTAAAAAGAATAATACAGTCCTAAAGTCGATTTCGGGACTGGAGTCCTGTTATCCATCAAGGGGTATAAGACATTTCTTTGGTTCTTTGGTAATCTGTACCGGAGGTCCTCACGAGGTTCTTAGGTTTACCTAGGAGGTCGGTAGTGGGAGTAACCGTCTTCTGTTTTCGGGTCGGGAGAAAAGAACAACTACCAACCGTTCCTTCTTCGGAGAGTCCCCTCGCGTGGACCTCTACTCGCGACGAAACTCTACCGTCCGATCGTAGAGGTGGAGACCGGTCTTCGAATCACTCGTCGGGCAGAGTCACCGAGTACTCGCTGGGACTCGGTACCGGGGCCCCTCTACCCTGTAAGACACCGGTCTCCGACGGATATCGTCAGTCACTACCACTCTCTCCTCTCTCTGGTCAACGTACCACCCCACTAGAGGTAAGAAGTGTAACCGATCCTACTCTAATATATAAAAATAACCTCATATTAACGAATTGTTACAAAACAATCAAAGACGACATGTCACTTCACTTAGACGACATGCATAAATATATAGAGGGACGGAACTCGGAGGGTAGGTAGGCGTAAGATAGGTCGAACCGGTAGTGTCTCGTGGCTCGACTCGGACACGACATGTCGTCGGAAGGTGATCAACGGATTCAATGCGTGCCGTCATATATCTTTGCGTACGTAGACACGATGAGAGGGTCAAGTAAGACGGGAGGGGTGGTACTGGGGGACACAGGTTTACAGGCAGGAGACGGAGAGATAAGGGCGGGACGTTTATCCAAGTGTCCTACTTTAAGAACTTCCGGTTCCTCTATGGTGTTCTTCATTGACCCGGACTCAGTGAACTCCCACATTGTGGGGACTCCCACCGGACAAGTGCCCTCACCTGACCCCGGTATTCTCCGGCACCACAAGGGGTGATGCGGTCCTTGACCCGTCCCTCAGTGCCTCCAGTCGGTCCTCGACTGGATTCCGTCGAGCGGTGTTCCCGCAGGCTCTTTTGGACGAGGGCGTAGACTAATACGACGGCCGAAACCCTGTGCACGGTGTGTCTCGCGAAGTCCTCGGTACTCTGTCGATGTTTCTTGTGTGTGATTGACATTTGCGAACGAGGACATAAACAAAGAAGCCTGACCGCATTGTGTAATGATATCTGAACCACCGAATTTCGCCCCCTGACCTAAGAAAGTGTTAAGACCTCCGGTCTGTAGACTTTAGTTCCACAGTCGTCCCGACACCAGGTTTCCAACATTCCCTTGTTAGACAAGGAACGGCGAAGGTCGAAGTCTTCCGAGGTCCACAAGGGACCGTACACCAACGTAGTGATGTTAGACCGATACCAGTGTGACGACGACGCCGAAGAGGGACACACAAAAGACTATTCCTATTCAGTAACTCAAATCCTGGGTGGACATATTGGGTGCTGTTAGGGTAGAGTTCTAGGAATTGAATCTTTAAAGGGAGCACCAGGTCACCAATTCTTAGGTAGACAGTTGCGTCCCCTCACCCGAACTAGGGACCGGGTCCTTCTAAGGCGTCCGACACCTCGTTGCTTCGGGCACGTGGTGTTGACGACTCGAGCTCACGTCGTTCATGACTTCGGGAACACGAGTCTTGGGTCCAAGACGTTGTTCGTTCCGGGGACGAGTGACGTCGTTGTCTCTGGACGTGTCAGTATTTATTTAGTGTGTTTGTTCATTTATTAAAAAATTTCTAGGAATTGAAATAATGTGGACCTTTATAGGGTTTATTCAAGTATTTGTGTCCTAGACCCCTAGTTCTGTACCTGTATAAAAAGTCCGTTGTCGAGTTGGGTGATGTAAAGAACAGACGGGAAGAAGGGGATTCGTCCGTCCCTGGTCTTTAAAGATCCACTCCACCTTCTCCTCCCTTCGTATCTGATATAGGTGGAAAAAGAAGGGATCTCTAGAAGGTGACGCATACTTTGTCCGGGTTCGACCCTCTTCTTAGAAACTTCACTTACACTCCAACTTTAAACTTTAACATGGAATGATTTGAAGGTGACCCGAAGGGTCCCTTTCTTGGGTGAACGGGTACGTCCGTCTATATTTTCTATTCCCAAACTAAGGACCCAATCCTTCTAGGGGACTTCCTCCCGAACCGTTGGGTGAGGTCATAAGAACGGACCTCTTAGGTTCCTGTCTCCTCGGACCGTCCGACGTAAGGTATCCCATCGTTTCCCAACCTGTGCTGACTTCACTGAATCGTACGCACGTTTGAAGGTAATGACGTTTCGTCGAAACTTCAAAACTCTAAAGAGTTCCCAAAATTTTTCCCCTGGACTGGTTTATATTGGTTTCCGGGGCTACTCTTCCCTCTTTTACCCATAAAGGATAACATAAGGTGACTTTAGTCGTATAAGGTATTTCACCAATGTGATTATAATCAATTATCAAATACGAAAAGATAATATTCCAGAGACTCAGAAAAAATTTATTCTTTTCATGTCAAATCTCCACTTCACACGATTATAGACAAGAGTCATTCATAGTGTAATTCTTGTTTGGTCATCAAACCCTGTTTATAGGTACCTTTGGGTTTGATATTTTAATATGAGTTGTAGTTCGGGACTCCGTCCTTCACACTCCTGTTCGTCAAGATTATTGTTTAAAGAGTTGGTGGATGGACTGATGGTTGGGGTCTACACCTGACTAGTCCTTTCATGTCACTCTGACAATAGATGGGGTAGGTAGTTTAAAGATTATTACGTCGGACCTCGGACTCACGATTCAGTGAAGTCAGTACAGACGGAGAAACGTTACGATACCTGACATCGGACGGTCTGAGGAGACAGGTCCCTAAAAGGTCCGTTCTTATGACCTCACCCAGGGAGGTCCCCTTAGAAGGGTTGGGCCCCTAGTTTGGACGTAGAGACATTCAGAGGACGTAACCGTTCACCTAAGAAATCGAGATCGTGGTGGACCCTTCGGGTTACGTCGGAGTATAGTAAACTGTAAACATCCTCGAGACGGTGTCACGACCGATCTAACTCAACAACAATTACCTTTAAGGTTCCAGTTTACTTGTTGATTTCTCCGTTAACAGATGAACCTGTTAACCCAAAAAAAAAATTACTGACTTTTAAAGATTGGAATTGGTGGAGAGGTAACAAAGTACGGAAAATTGACATTAAACGAGTAAAGTCGACGGAAGTCGAACAACGTTAGAAATACTACAACTGAAACAATGAGTTCACAATCCAGAACGAGTAGTAAAACGTAGTGTGTGTTTAACCATTTGGCTGTAAGACCCTAAACGTAATTGTCCTTGAAGCCCTGTCCCATATGAAGACACCAATCGGTCACCTCTGGTAACCCGATCATAAGTCAGTCGACATTCCAGTTGTGAGTCTTCGAATGGAAATAAAAACGTTGTAACCTGAAGAATCTGTTTCTCTTCGTGGTTGTTTTATTCTTGTATAGTTTCAGTTATTCCCTTTTTAATGTACTATTCGGACCTGAGTTAGTGTAGGACAGGTTATTGGAAGACGAAGACGGAGTCATCAATGACCAGACGTTTCAATCTTAAGTACGAGTCAGATTACTGAAAGTTTGTACAATTCCATTTTGGTTTTGTGGACCAACTTAAGTAAAGTTATTTTACACTTTTGGGTTTTCCTAGGTAAATTAGGACTCAATTGATCTTCATAGTCAACAGGTCAATGGTGACAAGAAACTCAAAACCATATTAGTCGGCTAAGAAAAGAAGAATTCACTATCAACTCCAATACTACCCTTTCGTCTGTCTCAAGTCACTCTCTTTCTCGATTGTTCTCTTCTCCCATCATGTGTCTCGAGTCTCTACTTCGTTGAGACCTCGTGTCCGC
The DNA here is from genome assembly GCA_006410555.1 of Capra ibex. Lineage (NCBI taxonomy): Eukaryota > Metazoa > Chordata > Mammalia > Artiodactyla > Bovidae > Capra > Capra ibex. The sequence goes on along the minus strand of SJYO01038983.1, from coordinate 7,410,875 downwards.
AGGTCGCACGTCAAGTACCTAGTTTATGGTAAGGAGACTATCTCTTGTAGTCGGTTTTGTTTCTTACGAGGAATTAATCTACTGCGTGAACTTGATCTTTCGGTCTCAAGACATTGATGGGACAGACCCAGAGGGTGACATATCTTTACAGTGGGATCATAATAAATCAAATAATTAGTAACCCTTCTTTTCACGTACGAGAATAGATTGAACCCGAATTAATGTAATTATGATGTAGTGCTATGGTCCCATAATTCTACCTAGTCACTCCCTACAGGGACCACCAGGTCACCGACTCTGAGACGTGAGGGTACGTCCCCCGGACCCAAGTCAGGAACCGGTCCTTGATCTAGGACATACGGGCGATTTCTAGGGTGTGTGGAGTGCCTTCCACCTGCTAGGGTGCACGGTGTTGATTCTGGGTCGTGTCTGTTTATATTTACTTATTTATTTGTAAAAAAAAATTTCTACCTAATAACTCATATCCTTTATTACTAAACCTAACTCGTAAGGACACGAATACTGAGTGTGACGTTAAAGTAAGTCATTAGGTACGGTCCGTACCGGGTAGGACTGAGTGATAACAGTCATCACTCGGTAGTGTGTCTGTATACTTTTAAGGGCCACGGAGGCGGGACCTGCAGGGCTGGCACGGACCCTAGGACAGGGTGTCTCGGAAAAGGTCTGTCGCACCAAGGAACCCCTCGAGCTCCGTCTAAACGAGTACTGGGACAGACTGAGTGCCCCGGTCATGCACCACTCAGAGTTGTTCGGGTTCGGTAGGTTTACCGTCTTAACCATTTTGTCTTTTCTACTCGAATTTCACTGAGAGCTGAAGCAACCAACGGGGTCACCTTACGTCACGTACGAAAGACACGAATTTTTAGTATCTTTTGTCGTAGGAGAAATATATTCTAATTTTGTCAATGAACCAAAAGTCTTATAATATTTTCGGATCCTTCTTTGATTTCGAGTCCTAATTTTGGTTCAGAATTGTGACCTATATAAATTGGGTTCAAATAGCTAGTATTACCCTAATGTCGAACAAATAAAGAACGTCGTTCATGTTTGTAGTCAGAAACCACTGTCCTCACAAATTTTCGATTGTTATACACAAACACACACTACACCTTTACTATATCTTTGTTCAATATGTAATAAAATTAAAAAATTAACGAAAACAACATCCATATTGAAAATAAAAATTGTTCGGTTTCATCATCTATGGTGTCCTTATCCGTATTCTCCGTCCTCTCTTTTATGTATAAAATGAACGAAACCGTTATTATTAATCGGTAAATTTAATCAGTTTTTCCCCATATAACCTTTTACATAAAGTACCTCAAAGAAGAGACTTAGTCTCCATGGTCCCTCGTAGTCACGATCAGAGAGGATGGTCCATTGACTCCTAACTTCGAGACTTAATACGATCGTCTCTAGAGTAGAACGTGAAAACAGGCTCGTCAATGGAGGATACCTTGTGAGAAATAAGTAGTGACAGATTTAGTGTCTATAAAATGTTTCGGATCAAGTATGTGAAGGAATAAGAGGTTCGAAACGAATCATGTAGAAAGAAGAGGTTAGAGGGTAGTGAGTTCCAGTACCAAACGGGATGTTCACCCACTAAAGGGTTTGGAACTAGGGGTTTCTGGGAAGAGGGAAGATATTTACCGTGGAAAACTTGTCCCAGTAGAGGGTTCATTTGTTATAAATAATTCTTTTTCAAGTAGATAAGTTAGTCCCGAAAAACGAACCCCTCAACGACACATTGTGAGTTATTACAGTAAAATTGACTCATAATACTTAACGTATTAGTGTACTCAGTGACAGTACCAACGCCGTGATTAACATTATTACTCCCTTTTCACTTCAGTCGTCAATCACCGGATAGAGGTCGGCAACCCGATATGAATCATAGGTTCCAGCACGGACGAGACGTATACTAGGTCACCTGACGATTTTGGTGGTCTGGATGACGACATCTCTGTACAGTAGTTGACTGATGTAGGATCTTTAAGGTTGTAACAGTAGTTGTTCACTAGATTCGATGACCACTCGTCTCGTCACAATTACGTCCCAACCATTATGACACCAGTTTTCTTCGAACTGGAAAATAAAATCGACCACACTGCTCGAAAACGAAAGAAGTATCGAAATGAATTAAGACTTTTCTCGAAAATTTGAAAGTCGAAAGTACTGATTTTGACGATTCCAAGACCCCTTCGATTCCACTCTTACTCCTTGGATTCCGAGAGACTAAGAAAAAGGTTTGAAGTCAACGTAAGTTGTAATGACATTGAAGTTTTAAAGGTCAAGGTCCTTGTGTGACTAGTATCGACTGATAGGTTTTACAGTTTGTCCTCGATACTTTCCCCTTACAAATCTCGGTTGATAGTACAGGACAGAAAGGTTTGCATGTGAACCGAGTCGAACCTTCTTTGTGAATTGAAGTGAGAGGATCTTTATTGGAAACTTTCCTCTAAATATTCCCATATTACGTGACATCAGATGACACACGATCCGTGAATAAGTTATAGAGATAAGGTCGTTGTCGAACCGTATCATCCAAAAAAACAGAGTCAGAGAACATATACCTAAATATAAAAACGCGTCGGTTAAAAAAGGAGAAATTTACACCACGGGAAGAAGACAAGTTTGAACGGAAACTGTGACCGATAGGTGTCCCATTTCACCAATGTTGTCTTTACTTTTCTTCGTTTTCTTATACCAAGAACAGAAACTCCAGATTTGTTATCTGAATCCTTTTGTGAAAGTTTTACTTAAAACTGGTGTTGTCTTTTCTGTCTTTAAGAACCCGATTCTCACATTTTCTTTCTTTTTGTTCCTTAAGGATTAAAATAAGAAAATTTTTATCGACACGACAAAGATCAAGTAACGATATAGGTCTCTTATCGGATCTCCCCGGGGTTGACGTCTCGACCCTATAGAAAAGTACAGGCAGAAGGAACCTCCAGGAACTTGAGATTAAAAACAGAAAGTCCACTGTTCTGTGATCCCGTCCGAAGAGATCCGAAGAGTCAGAGGATAGTCGACGAAAGACAAACCCTGGTGAACGACGACGACTACGACGATTCAGCGAAGTCAGCACAGACTGGGACACGCTGGGACACGCTGGGGTATCTACCGTCGCGTGGTCCGAGGGGGCAGGGATCCTAAGAGGTCCGTTCTTGTGATCTCACCCAACGGTAAAGGAAGAGGTTACGTACTTTCACTTTTCACTTTCACTTCAGCGAGTCAGCACGGGCTGAGAGTCGCTGGGGTACCTGACGTCGGAAGGTCCGGGGAGGCAGGTACCCTAAAAGGTCCGTTCTGATGACCTCATCCCATAGTGACGGAAGAGGTAACCCTGGTGAATCCTGGACCGTTTACTGAGTTCTTAAGGGGAGGTAACTCCAAGAGTCGTAGCACTCACGACGTGCGAAACTACAGAATCAAGTTCGAAGATATTGTTTACATGGTAACTGACCCACCGAATTCGTTGTAAATAAAGAGTGTCAAGACCTCGACCCTTCGGGTTTTAGTCCCACGGTCTTACCGACACAAGAACCACTTTCGAAAGAAGGACCAAGTGTCTACCGGTAGACGAGTAACATAGGAGAGTGACGTCCCTCTTTCTTTTGAGAGAGTACAGAGAGAAATATTCCGGTGATTAGGGTAGTGTTTCGGAGGTGGGAGTACAGGATTAACGGAGGGGTTTGTGGTCGGGACTTATAGCAGGGCATCCCCTAATCCCAAAGTGTATGTTCGCGCGTCAGGGATCACGAACGGCCGCTTTGAAGTGAGACTCAAAACTTACGACGGAGGGATTCTGACAGTTCCGAGACGAGTCAACGACGAAAGACGGGCGAAGGGTGAGTGTGCAAAAGTGTAGAGTGATGGACCTTACTCGCTCACGACGTCTACCTTCGTCACAACGGGTCGTGGCGCCGTGTGCGTGTCTTAGATGTACGGGGAGGCACAAGAGCCCTTTCGGCGTCTCACAAGACGGAGCCCGACGTTAGGCACACACCCGTCGCGAGCGACGACGGTCCGGGTTTCCTGGACCATCAGATCTGAAGGGAAATCCGAGGCCTCCCTTCTGTATCATCGTCTGTCGCGGGTTCCTGGTGACAGGACGCGGACGGGGTCAGTATGATGATTCCGAACTAGAGGAATTTAGGTGAGGGTGAGGGTCCCCTTTTTTACTTCTCCGCTCCCCCATCTTTGGGAGGTGACTGACACTAAGTCAAAAATAGTAGAGTAGTCCGTCTTGAATTCTGTAATGCAATTCAAGTTATATCTTTTTATTTCTGTTAATACATAAAAAAAGTATTGACACAAACATCAGGTACCTCTTGTAATTATGGTATTTATAACGAGACACTGAACGAATTAATATATAGTATATTTTAAGGGGTCTGTTATATATATCTGTATAGAAAAAGGAAAGTATAAACGTATCATAAGGGAACACTCCCACTTATATCAAATAACGTACGATGGAAATTACCCATTGATTTTCTAAAAAGTAACTGGGGTACCTGACGTCGGATGGTCCGAGGAGGCAGGTACCCTAAAAGATCCGTTCTCATGACCTCACCCAACGGTAACGGAAGAAGCGACAAATATAATATTTGATAATTATACAATTGTATAAGAGTACGAAAATAGTGACTTACTGTTTTTGGTGTCTGCACCCTCACGGTTAAATTTTATATGGGTGTAACTTTTGTAATTATCTACGACGGGTTAATGAAAGGAGTTTCAATATCGTTAAATATAAAAGTAGTGACCATATGTATGTTTGTACAGGAAAAAACGTACGAGTGGTTTGTGACTACGATAGTCAGAGTGATAAAGACAATTATTTTATCCTTTGTTGTCATGAAGTAATAACACAATTAAAAAAGAAAAGACTGGTGATCACTCCTACTCTTAGAAAATGTAAAAATAACAGATCAATATTAAGGAAAAGACATTTGATAAACAAAGTAACTAGGTATCAAAGTACTTAGGAAAAGAATTATTAATAGAAATCGTTAAATGTCAGTAAGAAAACGACATACAGATGATTAGGGAAAAGACGGTGTACTATGAAAATTATCGATTATAAATAACTCACGAATAAAACGGTCTATATCTTGATTTACGAAATCTATAATAGAATAAGTTAGAAATATTTTTGGAGTACAATAATGATGTGAGCGATCTTACCGATTTTATTTTCGGTGACTGTTATGGTTCACAACCACTTCTTCTTCTTATTGTCTCGAGTAAGTAACGACACCCCCTACGTTTTTTATGTTGGCGAAACCCTTTATCAAACTGTCAAAGAATATTTTAATTTGTATACGAATAATATACTTGTTCGTTAGGATGAGGCATAAATAGGTACTTTTTATTTTCGAATACAGATGTTTATATAAATGAACTTACAAGTATCTACTAAATAAGTGTCATTAGTTTGTCGAGGTTTGACTTTTCTTGACTTTATACCAAAACTAACACTAAAATAGTCTACAAAGGTAAAGATTCTCGAAAAAAATTGAACATGTCACGTGAGGATAGAACAAACCATGTATTCTTAAATATCGTCACTATGTAACGAAAGTGGTAAGTTTCATAGTAAAAGACAGAATGACTTATAAAATGAGGTTTAAGGTGAAATAGACTATAATTAAAACTGGGAAATGACAACAAATCAAAAGAATAGAGACCATGTAAAAAGTCACAAAGAGACTGTTCCCATTATCCTTCGACCATAAGTGTCTACAAGTCAATAGTTAACAAATATTGTTTAAGGACAAAATTAACCAATCAAGGGTACGGTTTAATCAATTGATAAATTTTTCAGTAAACCTCCTGTAGAAACAAAAGAAGACAAAGAATCTTTATCGATTTACCTTAATATTTATCGATTTGTCTTAAAGTTGAACAGAGGGTTATACACTGGGAAACTGAAAACTACCCTATTAAAGTAAACATTTTAAATAATAATATTAACTACAAATCAAAATAAGGAAGGTAATATAACATGTTTACGATAAATAATATAAAACAAAAGTAACAAAGAGACAAAAGAAGTAAAACGATCAAATTCAAATTTTTAAAAGAGGAAAAGACAATAAATTACACCCTCAAAATCCAAAAACTATTACCAATTGAAAGATAAAAATCAGTATAATTTGGATTAAAAAATTGTCTATTTTTTTATATAATAACAGGGTTGGTTTTCAACTGTCGAATATACGAANACAAAAGAAGTAAAACGATCAAATTCAAATTTTAAAAAGAGGAAAAGACAATAAATTACACCCTCAAAATCCAAAAACTATTACCAATTGAAAGATAAAAATCAGTATAATTTGGATTAAAAAATTGTCTATTTTTTTATATAATAACAGGGTTGGTTTTCAACTGTCGAATATACGAAATCGAAGGGATGAGAATAAGGGGTTTCTCACTTTCACAATCAGCGAGTCAGAAACACTGGGGTACCTCTCTGAGGAGACAGGTACTCTAAGAGGTCCGTTCTTATGACCTCACCCGACGCTAAGGGAAGAGGTCCCCTAGAAGGGTTGGTGGGTCTCTAGTTTGGACCCAGAGGGTGTAACGTCCGTCTGAGAAATGGGAGACTCGGTGGTCTCTTCGGGAATAAGGGGACGAGATTGGTTTTACTTTGGACCTACACGAAGAGTAAAGGGGTAGAGTATTCGAGAGGTAGAGTGACAGTTTCAAGAACTATATTTAATGTCAAATAAAGTTTCGGTGTCGTTCAAAAAGAAATATCAACATAAAAGGTATAGTTCAAGGAAAGAAATCACGGGTCAACCATAATGACAACAAGTCAGAGAGTCAGTGCAGACTGAGAAACGTTGGGGTACCTGACGTCGTGTGGTCTGAAGGGACAAGTAGTGGTAGAGGATCTCGAACGAGTTTGAGTACAGGTAGCTCAGCCACTACGATAGGTCGGTAGAGTAGGAGACAACAGGGGAAGAGGAGGACGGAAGTTAGAAAGGGTCGTAGTCCCAGAAAACGTTACTCAGTCAAGAAGTGTAGTCCACCGGTTTCATAACTTCAAAGTCGAAGTCGTACTCAGGAAGGTTACTTGTAAGTCCTGACTAAAGGAAATCCTACCTGAACAACCTAGAGGAACCTCAGGTTCCCTGAGAGTTCTCAGAAGAGGTTGTGGTGTCAAGTTTTCGTAGTCAAGAAACCGTGAGTCCAAAGAAATGACAGGTTGAGAGGGTAGGTATGTACTGATGACCTTTTTGGTATCGAAACTGATCTACCTAGAAACATCCGTTTCATTACAGAGACGAAAAATTGTACGACAGATCCAAACAGTATCGAAAAGAAGGTTCCTCATTCGCAGAAAATTAAAGTACCGACGTCAGTGGTAGACGTCACTAAAACCTCGGGTTCTTTCATTTCAGATAGTGACAAAGGTAGCAAAGGGTAAATAAACGGTACTTCATTGTCCTGACCTACGGTACTAGAAACAAAAAACTTACAACTCAAAATTCGGTCGAAAAAGTGAGAGAAGAAAGTGAAAGTAGTTCTCCGACAAATCAAGAAGTAAAAGACGGTGTTCCCACCATAGTAGACGCAAATACTCCAATGACTATAAAGAGGGTCGTCAGAACTAAGGTCGAGTATGAAGTAGATCGGGTCGCAAAGTGTACTACATGAGACGTATATTCAATTTATTCGTCCCACTGTTATATGTCGGAACTGTATGAGGAAAGGTTATTAAACCTTGGTCAGGTAAAAAGGTACAGACCAAGATTGATAGAGAAGAAATGGACGTATGTCCAAAGAGTTCTTCGTCCATTCTATCAGACAATAAGGGTAGAGAAATTCTTAAAAAGTGTCAAACAATACTAGGTGTCAGTTTCTGAAATCACATCAGTTACTTCGTCTTTATTTTAATGTAAAAGTCAGTCAAGTCAAGTCAAGTCAACGAGTCAGCACAGGCTGAGAAACACTGGGGTACTTAGTGTCGTACGGTCCGGAGGGACAGGTAGTGGTTAAGGACCTCAAGTGAGTCTGAACGTAGGTAGCTCAGTCACTACGGTAGGTCGGTAGAGTAGGAGACAGCAGGGGAAGAGGAGGACGGGGGTTAGGGAGCGTCGTAGTCTCAGAAAAGGTTACTCAGTTGAGAAGCGTACTCCACCGGTCTCATGACCTCGAAGTTGAAATCGTAGTAAGAAAGGTTTCTTTAGGGTCCCAACTAGAGGAAGTCTTACTTGACCAACCTAGAGGAACGTCAGGTTCCCTGAGAGTTCTCAGAAGAGGTTGTGGTGTCAAGTTTTCGTAGTTAAGAGTGGTTTGGGATTTCATCATGTAATTCCGACATATAACAGTGGGACGAATAAATTGAATATACGTCTCATGTAGTACTCTTTGCGACCTGACCTTCTTTGTGTTCGACCTTAGTTCTCACGGCCCTCTTTATAGTTCTTGGAGTCTATACGTCTACTGTAGTGTGAATACCGTGTTTCACTTCTCCTTGATTTTTCGGAGAACTACTTTCACTTTCTCCTCTCACTTTTTCAACCGAATTTCGAGTTGTAAGTCTTTTACTTCTAGTACCGTAGACCAGGGTAGTGAAGTACCCTTTATCTACCCCTTTGTCATCTTTGTCACAGTCTGAAATAAAAAAACCGAGGTTTTAGTGACGTCTACCACTGACATCGGTACTTTAATTTTCTGCGGATGAGGAACCTTCTTTTCAATACAGGTTGGATCTGTCGTATAAGTTTTCGTCTCTGTAATGAGACGGCTGATTCCAGGCAGATCAGTTCCGATACCAAAAAGGTCATCAGTACATACCTACACTCTCAACCTGACACTTCTTCCGACTCGCGGCTTCTTACTACGAAAACTTGACACCACAACCTCTTCTGAGAATTCTCAGGGTACCTGACGTTCCTCTAGGTTAGTCAGGTAAGACTTCCTCTAGTTGGGACCCTAAAGATACCTCCCTTACTACGATTTCGACTTCGAGGTCATGAGACCGGTGGACTACACTTCTCAACTGAGTAACCTTTTCTGAGACTACGACCCTCCCTAACCCCCGTCCTCCTCTTCCCCTGCTGTCTCCTACTCTACCGACCTACCGTAGTGGCTGAGCTACCTGCACTCAGACTCACTTGAGGCCCTGAACCACTACCTGTCCCTCCGGACCGCACGACACTAAGTACCCCAGTGTTTCTCAGCCTGTGCTGACTCGCTGACTTGACTTGACTTGACTTGGTTCTTAATTGTTAATGTTTTAAAATTGTCTATTCAATGAATAAAGAAAAACGAATAAGAAAGGAGTAAAGACCACAGTAAACTATCAGTTGACGGAGCTTATAAAGATCTCATTAAAGGAATCATTAACCTATATTCAACATGTGTTAACGTGCACCACCTGGTGACCTTAAAAACGAATAGGTCATAGGGAAAAGGGAAGAATATCAATGTCTCGAGACGAAGGAACGCTGTTTAAGTAAAGTAACTACATCCATTTCGGGTGAGGTGGATTGGGAAGTTGAAGGGACTTTTTTCCGTACACTGAGTTTAGGACTCGAGAAAGAAGTTCTGTGTAGTCTGTCGTGGTGAAGAGAAACTCCTAGAGATTTGAATATCTTGCACTCAGTTCGACAACCACCGAAGGACGATGATGTATATCTCTACCGCTTTAGTCCTCTACCACTTTGTCTCGGGTCTACTGTAGTGACTAGATACTGACTTCAGAGGGTTACCTGTATCTTTATCTAGTCAACTCTAAGACAGTAAAGGTTGGTCCTAAACCTAATTATGTCTAATTTGTCCACTATATAGGAAAATTAGTAACGTACCGATTCTTTGAACAAGAATTGTTAGTACCCGAAGGATCTACTGTGGAACCATTTTTTAGATGGACGGTTACGTCCTCTGAACCCAAGGTAAGGACCCAACGCTTCTAGAGGGTCTCTTCCTTTACCGTTGGGTGAGGTCATAAGAACGGACCCTTTAGAGTTTTTGTCTCCTTGAACCGCCCTATATCAGGTACCTTAGTTTTTCTCAGGTTGTACTGAATCGTTGACTCGTACTCGTGTTGAAATGTTAGTGTTAACATCCTATATTAGGAAAACAGATTCAATAGACACTTGAAACAAGACGATCGATGATCTACAACGTTTACTCTTTAGGTCATTGTTAGATTGAAAGTAAACGTTAAGTGGAAATCTTAGACATCAGACTTCAGAGTAACTGAAGATAGGAGGTTGTTTTGTACGGTTCTAAAACAATAATCGTACGTATTAAAATGACTCTATTGGATGGTTACTGACATTTTACTTTAAAATTAAAAACGTTATTGAAAAATCATCAAATTAGTTGTTATGTTTGTATACAAAACCGTGTCAAGTATTATTCACAGACCTGTCTACTCCTCTCCTTAATGATGGACTTCTCTAATACCTTTCCGAACACTTCTCCTACCCTAGACTCGACTCTACCTACTCTGAAGTTATTTGTCTGTCATCATCCACCTTATTCGAAGGAACCACCGAGTCGCCATTTCTTAGACGGACGTTACGTCCTCTACGTCCAAGGTAGGGACCCATCTCTTCTAGGAGACCTCTTCCCTTACCGTTTGGTGGGATCATAAGAAAAGGCCCTTTAGGATACCTGTCCCCTCGGACCGTCCGACGTCAGGTACCCCAGCGTTTCTCAGTCTGTACTGAATCCTGGATTTGTTTGTAGTTGTTCATTCATTGTGTAAGGGTACTCTTCAATCCGTACTTGTCTAGTTCAGGTTTGAAACTTCTCACAAATCTTTTACCTTTCCTCCGACAACCTTAACTCACTTCTTTGGGATCTTCTTTTATAAGACCTGAGTCTGCCATTTCCGGGTCCTTACGGTTCGGTTCCTCTGACTCCCACTAAAAAGAAAGACAACTCCCGTCGGACCCTTCCAAACGTCGTCCCTCACCTTTCTTCTAGTGACAACCCTCGGCGTAGAGACTGAGTCCTCTCCATGTCCCTTCGAACACACACCGCCACCGGCCCTCTGTCTCCGGACCCGGGACGTGTCGCACTCGGTTTAATTCACGTCGGGTCTCAAACCCTTTCAAGTTGACGATTGAGACAAAACTTGAGTACCTTCTGGTCTCATTATTTCTACCACCATTACTGTCGGGGACCCGTACTTACACGTTGATTCACTGTCCAACCTTCAGACCCTTACTTAACAAAAATATTTTGGAGGTAGACAAACTAGTAACGTGTCATTTAGTACATTCAATCGTTATTATCAAAGGATAACATTGTTCAAGTAAACGCGAAGGTATTTAAGAACAAATTTTCGAATCTACACCTTAAACCGTTCAGGTGTCTAGACATAATCCCAAGTTCTAAGGATTGTAAAAGTAACAAATATATATTGTTAGAGTCCAAAAGTCCTATGTCTTACTTTTTATATCAACGTATTTTACCTTTGAGTCCTTGGAAGTATAGTCTTGAAGACAAATAAGTTTACATAGGGAATTACCAATGTCGGAGACTATTTACCTCACTACATAACAATGAAATGTAGATAGGTAAGTAATAAATAACTTCTGAAAGAAACATTTTCCATGATACGATCTTAAATGTATGTCAGGAGTCTTATGTCAGAAGTTAGGAAACTTATTAGGAAACCCAATCTACCACAATAGAGGTACAATGTCTACTCTTTAGACTCCAACTGTTCATTGGTAAACAATCGTCTCAAAAGAGACAGAGAGAGAGTCGGAGAGAGAGGGGAACACCTTGACTCGGATGTAGATGTCCTCAACCGGAGACCTTCGATAAAACCCCGTCTTAGAACGGAGGGAACAATAAAAAATAACCGTGGTGGTCCCTTGTACACCTCGGTGGTCTACCCTGGTAGGCGAGGGTAGTGAAGTGTCGTTTATCTACCCCTTTGTTACCTTTGTCACTGTCTGAAATAAAAGAACCCGAGATTTTAGTGACGTCTACCACTGACGTCGGTACTTTAATTTTCTACGAACGAGGAACCTTCTTTCCGATACTGTTTGGATCTGTCGTATAATTTTTCGTCTCTGTAATGAAACGGATGTTTCCAGACAGATCATTTTCGATACCAAAAAGGTCATCAGAATATACCTACACTCTCGACCTGGTATTTTTTTCGAAACATTGACACCACAACCTCTTCTGAGAATTCTCGGGGAACCTGATGTTCCTCTCGTTTAGTCAGTTAGGATTTCCTTTAGTCAGGACTTATAAGTAAACTTCTTGACTACGACTTCGACTTCGAGGTTATGAAACCGGTGGACTACCCTTCTTGACTGAGTAATCTTTTCTGGGACTACGACCCTTTCTAACTTCCGCCCTCCACTTCCTCAACTGTCTCCTACTCTACCAACCTACCGTAGTCGCTGAGTTACCTGTACTGAAACTCGTTTGAGACCCTCAACTACCACCTGTCCCTCCGGACCGCACGATATCAGGTGCCCCAGTGTTTCTCATCCTGTACTGACTCACTGACTTGACTTGACTCACTTGTACACTGGGTTTCGACTCGACTAGTGTAAGAAAGAGGATCTTTAAACTTTAACCTTAAGTCTCTGATGTTCAGGAACGAACACCGACCTTGTATATCTGAACTGTCGGTACCCCTTCGTCTAAGGTTGTTCTACAAATCTCTTAGGGTCCTCCGTCTCTTTGTTCCTACTCAACGACGTTTCTCTCTTCGTCTCCACTCTGCATCTCCCTCTCTGGGATCGGAAGGTCAAGAATTAAAGGAAGGGAAGAACTCGAGATCGATATAAGAAGGGTATTAAAGGTATTCTATGGTGATACAGGAATATTATTTGGACAAAAAATCGTATTTGATCGAGTCCGAATATAAACAATGAAAGTAAATTTCTCAAAATTAATTATGTCGATCGTATATTGTTTTAAACTTGGGTTCATTGTAAGGTCCGGTACAAATATCGGTGATATGATATAAAGGAGACATCCGTTTCTTAACGAATTGAGACATAACGTTAACCTGTCATACAATTAAGACCCGTTTCTGTACTCCCAGTACGACTACTGATGAACGATAGTTAAATAAAGTTACCATTTCCTTCCTAAAGTAGTTGAATATGAGGTTCAGTATATGTCTGTATTTCTCCGTTCTGTAGGCTGTTTCAAAACCACCACTCAAGTAACCGAAGAGTCCTAGAGAAACTACATAGTTGTTGGAATGAGAGTAGTAGTAATAATAGTAATACAAGTCGTTTGATCCGATATAGCCTGGTGTACGGAACCTTCCAAAGGTTTATAAAACGTTTAGTGGATAAAAATCTAGTGACTGGACATCACTAAAGTCCCTGATACCTTTTGGACAAAGGAGAAGGAGGACCCGTGTCGCAAAATAATGTAGAGGGTCCATGGGAACTTCAATCACACCGGTATTCTGGGTCGAGATCGGTTACCTTATGATTATCTTCACTAGACTTGATGAGCGTCCGGACCGGGTATTTTTGTGGATTGACGGTAGGAGAAACGAAAAAGAGGGTTCAGGTACTAGAACCTCGGGTGTATAACTTATACCTCCTCGAGGTTCGACCTCCTTAGGATCCTAGAAATTAACGATAAACCTTGTCTTGGTTGGTTGATTCTACCTTTTGGAGAAGCTTAAATTCACTCGTTCTTCGTGTAAATGTGAAACGATTCGATGATTATAAGACCTCAAGTACACAACATCGTCGATCACGATGGAATTGTTCCTAATAGAGAAACCAAAGACTGATTAATCGTGTATAGGGTTCCGTCCTCTTGAAGTGATTATCTAGAATATTTTTCCCTTTCAAGAGGTGATGATTGTCCGGTACAAATCTTAAAAAGGAAAATTTAGGACTGATATACGGTCCAACCGGCACCTTTATCCTACTGAGACCCACTAATCGTAGGACCCGTAAACTCACTACTTTCTCCGACCACAAGGTCCGGAATTGACTGATTAGTGTAAAGGTCGTTCTTTTTTAATAGGGAACCGAAAATCGTCAGTGACACCTGTATCTTCCTTTCGAAGGAGTAAGGTCCCGGGGATGATCAACAAAGAAGTTCCTACTCGAAAGAAGTTTCTGAAACTAAGTGTCTAGTTCGGGATTTATATGACCTTACCTACCGATACGGGAGGAGGTCCCCTAAAAGGATTGGGTCCCTAGTTTGAGTGCAGAGAAATCCAGAGGACGTAACCGTTTACCCAAGAAATGGCGATCGTGGTGGACCCTTCGGGTTTTATCACTTTGTCTCTATCGATTTACACTGGTCGAGGAGTGTTTGGAAGACTACCCCTCTGACTTCGTTAAGACGCCGATCCCATAAATTGATTCTCTGATTGTGAGGTCTATCAAATCCGGTGTGTTACTTAATAACAATAACGATAATAACAACAATAAGTAAATAAAAAATATGTGACTCCCGGTCACTCGAGGTTATCGACAGTCAGATAGTCCTTCGTGGGGAGAGGAGAGAGACAGGTGGTAGGGAAATTTGTCCTCAGTCTCATATGGACTGACCAATGGACGTGTCGTCGTCAAGTGACCTCTTATATGTCAAGAGACGAAATGAGATAGGACTATAGGAACCAGACCCGTCCGTTCGGGTTTGTTTTGACTCCTCTCTGTTACCCAAAGTATGTGACCTTATGTCACAGAGCCCATTGTCACTTGCCGGTTCTAACTTCTTCCCTGGGGCTTACACTCGACTCGGTCCGACGTCCCCCTCCCTCGACTCTAGATCCAACTCTTGGACCCCGGCTCGAGTCCCGGGAGACGAGGTCGCGTCAACCGCCCTGGACTGACAAGGTCAGGTCCTTCCAGACGTTCGTCTGGAGTCCCGGGGCCCCGAGTCAGTGTCCCCCGACACCCAGGTTCCCTTGCCCACTTGAATCAGAGACCCGTGTCTGACGAGTGAAGGGATCGTGCGACACGTGTGGAGCAAGATCGAAAAGAGGGTTCCTTGATACAGGGAGACGTCTAAAAGTCGAGACACTCCGGTACTTGGTGTCGACAGTACTTTCAGTTAAAAATTTATACTCTTCTCCCTCTCCCTATTTAATCCTCGAACTCCAATTGTCTATGTGTGATTGTATGTGTGTGTGCTCCTGGATGACGTGACGTGTCCCTTGTCATAAGTCACAGAACATTATTGAAGATTAACCTTTGCTCAGGCTTTGCTAAGTATATATACATCGACTTAGTGAAACGAGATGTAGACTTCGATTGTGTTGAACCATTTAGTTTACAATGTGAAATAAAATTTTTCACAAATAACGATCAAGTTTTGTTGAGTTACTTCCTTCTTACGAGTAGAAAAGTTGTTTAACAAACCATTGTTAACCTGTAGGAATCCGTTTTTTTCTTTACTTTGGACTGAATTTGAAGTGTGGTACATGTTAGTAATTAATTTTTTGCCTGGTACCTGAATTTACATTTTATAGTTTTATATTTTGAAAGTCCTTTTTTGTGTCCTCCTGTAGAAACACTCCTCAATAATCGTTACAGTAGTTTTCGTATTAGTATCTTCATTTATAACGATTTAACCTGAAGTAGTTTTAATTTTTGGAGCAAGACACTTTCCGGAAGAATTATCTCCCACTCTTCTACCAATCTCTGACCTTATTTTATAAACGTTTTGTGGAGAGGTTATCTCCAAAATATACGTATATATATTTCAAAGTTTTCGGTTATCATTTCTCCAGGTTTGTTGGGTCAATATATCACCTCTTTCTGTATCTGTCTATAAAGTGATGTCTCCTTTCTCTTGACTTTCAGTGAGTCAGCATAGACTGAGAAACACTGGGGTACCTGAAGAGGTCCGGTCTTATGACCCCACCCATCGACAAGGGAAGAGGTCCCCTAGAAGGGTTGGGTCCCTACCTTGGGTCCAGAGGGCGTAACGTCCGTCTAAGAAATGGTCGACTCGGTGGTCCCTTCGGGTGTCTCCTTTATGTCTACCGTTTTCTTTTCGTGTACTTTTCCAAAAGGTTGAACTAATCGGGGACCTCTTTTCAGTCAATATGAGGTCACTCTGTAGTGGTGTTTGGATACTTTTGTCGGCTTTGTTTTCCGTACTTGTATGGTTTCCGACCGTTCGTCCGTCTCTAGGACCCAGAGCACGTCGGTACCACCCTCACTTGTTTCCGTGTCGGTGAGAGTTTTCGTCAAACAGTCGACAAATGTTTTGAATTGTGCATGAACGGTATGTTGGATCAGTAACGTGAGAATCTGAAAAATAGGACCTCTTTACTTTTGAGTACAAGTGTGTTTTTGGACGTTTGTGTGTAAGTGTCGTTGAAATAAGTATTATCGTTTTTTGATTTTTATTGGGTTCACGAAAAGTTTCTCACTTACCACCTTGTGTCAGACCCCACAGGAATGGTACGTTGTGGCGAGTCGTTATTTTTTCTTGTTTGAGAACTATGTTGGTTGTTTAAACTACCCGAAGTTAGTCTATGTCCTCGATACCCTGGGATGCGTCTCCCTGACCCATTAAACCGGAGAGGTTCCTTCACTGTAAATTCGACTCTACGTGAAGGGAAACGTGGGGTCGCGACTTGTTTGACGGATGGTAGAGACTACTTATTTACTTACTACAGGTTCCGTTTTGCTGGGTTCATTGAAAATTCTGTTCGTCGTCCTCGCTGTAGAATATTTCTGTTAGTGACGGTGCCGTAAAATGTAAAAGGAGTTGGTCCCTCTGACTAGTGTCACGACCCTCGATAACCTTTGTTCCCTGGACCCTAAGAGGACTTTTGTAAGTTCTGTCACTTACGTGTCATCCCGACCCTTGGTCCGTTTTTGACGTCCTAATGGTAGAAAGTGTAATAAAAGGTACAATGTGCACACACACATATAAGCAGCGAGTCAACACAGGCCGGGAATCGCTGGGGTGTCTGACATCGGGTGGACCGAGGGGACAGTACCCTAATGGGGTCGTTCTTATGACCTCACCCGACGGTAAAGGAGGAGGTCCCCTAGAAGGGTTGGGTTCCTAGTTTGCACGTAGAGAACAGAAGACGGAACCGTCCGTCTGAGAAAAATTTGTAACAAATACATGAGTAAGCAAAAAGCTCCAAGGCCCGACACCAACACGGGTCCGAGAAGAGACCGACACCACCCGCCCGGACGAGAGGTCGACGCCACAGACCGGAAGAGTGACGCCACCAAAAGAACGACACCTCACCCCGGGACCCCGTGCACCCGAAGCCGTCAATCAACGTCGAGGACCCGGGATCTCGTGTCTGAGTTATCAACACCGGGGGGCCGAGTCGACGAGGCGTCGTACGCCGTAGAAGGACCTGGTCCCTAGTTCGGGCTCAGAGGACGTAACCGTCCGTCTAAGTAAAGGCCACTCGGGGATCCCTTCGGGTCGTCCCCTTAAGAAATAGTGACACGGTGGACGGAAAGAATATGTAAAGATCATAAAGGTTGTCGGACAAAGTTCGTTAGTCTATGAGCGGTTATTATTGTACTTTCACTTTCACTTCAGTGAGTCAGCACAGGCTGAGAAACTCTGGGATACCTAACATCGGATGGTCCGAGGAGTCAGGTACCTTAAAAGGTCCGTTCTCATGACCTCACCCAACGATACAATGCTCTGACATTTTAAGAACAAGTATTTACAAAACTAACCATATCTATGATATGGTTATGTGTGTGTTTATATATACCTTCAAAGGTAAATTGTCTTCTAGATAAAAGAGAGTAATCAATCTTCCCTTGGGAGGACACCTGTCCCAAAAGAGAAAAGAAAAAAATTACAAAGAAATGTGTCCCTAAAAAAGTATCACAAAAGAAACACTTTTGTCGGTGTAAAACTTCGACCTGAACCTTCTATCAAAAAACGAGAGCCCATTTACAGAGTCGACCATTTCTTAGACGGACGTTACACCCTCTGGACCCAAACTAGGGACCCAACCCTTCTAGGGGACCTCATCCCTTTTCGATGGGTGAGGACATAAGACCGGATCTCTTAAGGTACCTGGTATATCAGGGACCCCAGCGTTTCTCGACCTGTGCTGACTCGCTGAAAGTGAAGTGAAGTGAAAGACGAGGGTAAGTAAAATATTTATTGGTTGAGTTCCAGGTCTCGGTCTTGTCAGAAGTAACGGGTCGAAGATTGTGTCGAAGTACACACGGAACAAAAGTTTAGTGCCTAATACTTTACAAGTGTAGTCTCTCATAATCTGGACCTTCCGTAGGAGTTCCGGTCTCAGCGTGTGCAGTGACTACTCTCCCGTCCCTTCCCGTGAGGTCGAGAGAGGACCTACGAGGTGTAGTGTCGACTGACTAACACCTAAAGAAACTCTACTCACTGTTAAGAAAGGACGTTCTATTGGAAGGGTGGGGTTTGCCCTTTGAACATTACGTCGGTAGGTTTCAGTGAACAACTGAAGACTTGAAGTTCATCAAAAATACCGACGACCTCTCTAAATGTCTCTCTAAACTACCTGGACACAAAAACTTTGGGTCCGTCCAAGGTCGTTACTTGGTTTGGGTTTGAACCAAACTAGGTTTTGGGTTTGAAAGCTTTGGGTCCGCCCGGCGTGATGTTCAAAGGGTAAACCCCACCCTTCAAATAGAACTGCCTTTCTTAAAGACCGAAGGCCTTGAGAGTAGACCGTGTGCACTTTGGGCGTACACTTGTAGGTTCGGACGGCAGTCCATGAATTTCTCAAGGGAGCGACGTCCTTGTTATTCTTTCCGACTGTGAATCTCAGTGGTTGCACGGGGTAGGTGCACAGAGTAGTCGTACAAAGGGGACGCCCAAACGAAAGGTCCAAAATTACCACTTTCTTTTCTCTTCGATTCATGAACGTCCTAAACCTTATTCGGTCTGAAAGTGAGTACTTCTCTACGAAAATACGTTTAGTTAAAAGGTAAACGGACCCAAATTTCGAGAAGGAAGGAACTGTCTTGAAAGTTGGTCCCGTGAATCTCACTTTCTGTCCAAGT
The DNA here is from genome assembly GCA_006410555.1 of Capra ibex. Classification (NCBI taxonomy): domain Eukaryota; kingdom Metazoa; phylum Chordata; class Mammalia; order Artiodactyla; family Bovidae; genus Capra; species Capra ibex. The sequence goes on along the minus strand of SJYO01038983.1, from coordinate 7,391,883 downwards.
TAATTTTACTTTTCGATTTGTAGTCTACCCACGTTTACACACACACACACACACACACACCCAAAATGTATGTCGTTTGCTTGAACGACTCCGATTTTTTGTTAATTTCATAATTGATTATACATACTTGTCAAAGAAATAGTTTAATTAGTTCACACTTATCAAATTAACCTGTTCAATTAATTCTTCCGATGTTAGGGTTTAACTTCAATACAAATTTGGAGTTTACTCGCGCCACTAAAAGAAATATGGTAACAGTCTCTGTTTTCTTTACTAAATTTAACGTTTATATTTAAAAGAAGGAAGAAAATGAGGGGTCTTTCCTGAGAACGAACGACCTGGTCGAAAAACCCCCCTCCCCTTTCCCTCTGCTCAACCTTAATACTGTTTTGTCCGTTTTCTTTCTTTGGTCTCTCTAATTTAACTAGATACCCTGTGTCTTAATTCTATCTCTGTCCTTACCTCGATAGTCTCGAATTTACGTGACTTAATTCCCTTTAAAATCTCGAACCTCACCCCCTCTTCATAAAACCTCGTTCAAGGTACGTACTCTCTACTATTTTCCTGTACTCTATGGTTTTTTTTTTTTTTAGTTTATTAAAAAGGATAATAAAAGGTGAATTCCGTCTCTCTAAAATTATTTTTTCATTTAAAAAAAAGTTAACAATATCTAATCCTGTTTTAAAGAAACTTATCCTTTGGTACCTTTCTTAGTGATCCGAGAATTTTAAATGTACGTAATGTATGACTTACAAATTTATTCTCCGTAAAAAAAGTTGTAATCGATAACACATATATGGTTACACGAAAATTACGTGTGTGGGTAAATCAGAGTAACTGATAGACTATTTACGAAAGACTATCAGGTCCCGTTGACGGTTCACTCTCGTTGATATAATCTTGTTCTGGTAAAAGAGATAACCCTCTCTTTTTAGTTTTATGGTGGAGATGTGATATAAAGTCGTTGTTGTCTGTCTTAAAAGTATGTCATCATTCCCGTCTCTTATAAATAAAAACCGATACGACCTAGAAGTGACGACACACACATGAAAGAGAACGACACCATTCACCCCCGTAGAGAAAAAAATTTTTTTCGTGTCCGAAAAATCTCGTGGTCGAGTCATCAGTATCATGTGTCCGACACAACGAGGCACCGTCCACCCTAGAAAGGTCTGATCCTAAACTTGGGTACAGAGGACCTAACCGTCCGTCCAAGAATTGGTAACTTGATAGTCCCTTCGGGAGTTTCTATATCCTATAACTACTGTTTTCCGACTTACACCTCTTAGAGTCTCTTTCTTTTTTTTCGTACACTTAGTGTTTATACCTGGTATATTGAAAAATTTATGTTGAAAAATGTTGTGATGTAAAAACTTCTTAATGTCAGTCGGGAGACATAGGTACCAAGACGTAGTCTACGATGATAGAATGTTATCTTAATAGATATCAACCAACTTGACACACACACACCCGGACACGTATACTTCCCGACCGACATACTGTAGTAAGATATATTCCCTGAACTCGTATGTGTCTATAACGATAGCCACCCCAGAATTTTAGTTAAGCGACACTTATGGTTCCATGTTGTCATGACATTATGTAGGTCGATATTTTTTTAGAGAGAGAACAAGGTACATAAATCAATCAACACAGAGTTCTTTAAAGTCATCGACACTAGAATTAAAACCATTCCAGTTCTTGTAGAAACCCTGAGTCAACTTTCGATACCTGGGTAAGATCTTTTTCCGTGTATGCACTGTTTGTGTATAGTGACTAAGAGGACCTGGGACCGAATTCTTGAAGATCTAGAAAGATCTTGTCGTCTTTGGACGTTGTCTCTACGGAAACAGGACAGTACTCTGAATTCCACCGTTTCATTACCCTAAGAAGAGCGGATTGATACGGCAGTACCCGAAGGGAACACCGAGTCGACCATTTCTTAGGCGGACGTTACTCCCTCTGGACCCAAACTAGGGACCCAATCCTTCTAGGGGACCTCTTCCCTTTCCGATGGGTGAGGTCATAAGACCGGACCTCTTAAGGTACCTTACATATCAGGTACCTCAACATTTCTCAGCCTGTGCTGACTCGCTGAAAGTGAGTTTTGGTACGACAGTGTGTGTCTCTACTCCAACGAACGATCCGTTCGTTTCGTGACGGACGGGTCCAGGTCCACAATCATTTGATTCCTGGTCAAAAGGTCACCACATTTTATGACTTAGTTTCTTTCTGAGAAATTGTAAGGATTCATTGACTTTTTCTTTTTGTATGACAGGACGGGATGTGGTGTGTGTTTCTCCTTTGTCCGGTTTTTAGTTCTTTATTGTAAGCTCGTAGAAATTTCAACGTTAATTAATAAAGTGACTACGAAAGTTTACGTATGAAAAAACAAGGTATCGGAATCCCTTGTGAATTCGTTTAAGATCTCAATACCTAGTTTGATGTTTAGTCGTCGTTCCAATCCAAAACGGTTGACCTAAATTCGTGTCTTCAAAAATTACTTTTTTTTAACGGAAGTATTTCGACATTAAATATCAGGGGTAAATCTTAGCACCTCAGGATTCATATTAAACTACACATAGACGACCGAGACGGTGGTCTTTTATAAACGATATCCTAAATTTACCCTGGGATATATATTTCGAAAATCGTTCCCAAACCGTACGTCGTCCTCGAATTCTCTCAGTACAATCGTCCGAGAGGATTCCGTCGACCGGGAAATGACGATGACGAGACGTCTACGATGATTATGGTGTCTCCTAAAACCCATCGAACCAACGGAGTTATGTCGGAACCGACTTCGTTTCTTCAGGGATTTGAGATTACGAACTAAATAGGCGTGGGGAACCACAAACCAGTGTCATCCTTCGTAGGTTTTACCGCGTACGGATCGGAGTCAACACAGGATAAGAAAAGCTGCAAAACCTGGCATCGGACGGCCAGGTACCCTTAAAAGTCTATGTTTTACCATTGTCCCGGAATGTGAAGGAATGGGGATTAACTCTCTTGATAAAGAGATGAGTATTGTGTGAGACTGTGGTTTCCACCCCCCCACTAAAGGTGTTGTCGTTGGTTAAGAAAATTAAGAAACCTGTGGTTCACCAATAGGTCACTAACCTAAATTAAGTTCGTGATTGAAGGTCCTCAATCCCTTCTGAGGTTTCCGATTCTCGAGTCACAGTATTCCGACGGATGTGAAGTCTCCGAGGAGTGTTCGGACCTGAAGACCATGAAGACTGGTCGACCGATGTTCACCTCTCAAGGACTCTGAGAGAGGAGTCTAAACTACTAAACGATCTTACTGGAGTGTCTTGAGTTCGACCCCTTGTCGACTTAATAATAATGGTCAAATAATATTTCCTCTGTCGAATCGGTTTACCTTCTCTACATATTCCGTATTCCATACACCTGTCTTCGCGTCTCGAAAATATGGGAAAGACCCGTATGGTACCTTTTTACCCAATGAAGGACGGCATAGTCATTTGTTCCGATAGTCTCAGTGGTCTTGACGTCGGTGTCTCCTACCACTCGACCACTCGGGACTCCCTCGAGCCCTTTCTTTCTTGTGGACGGGAGATTGTCGGCGGTTTAACGTCGGTGAGGGATGTGACTCGGGACTCCTTCGAGTCTTGTCTTTTGTTTTTTTTTGGGTCCTATGACTGGGGTCTGTCCTCTCCACGTATAGTTTCCGTAAAGTTGTTCAGGTCTGAGGCCGGAGAGGGGAACACATCTTTTCCCGAAGGGTCCACCGAGTCACCATTCTTAGAATCTGAACCCAAACTAAGGACCCACCCCTTCTAGGGGACCTCTTCCCTTTACCGTTGGGTAACGTCATAAGAACGGACCTCTTAGGGTACCTGTCTCCTCGGACCACCCGATGTCAGGTACTCCAGTGTTTCTCAGTCTGTGCCGACTCGTTTGTGTATGGATCTTTTCGTGATTTAAGGAATTGACCTCTATAGACCAAAAGAAATTAAATTTCTTTGAAATTTTTTTTTAATAAACGGGCAAGGTACGAGTACTTTCTACAAGCTAGAATGACGTCGTACGTTTGAGAAGTAACTCCACACATCCTAAGTCAAGGGGTTGGTCCTTAACTTGGACCGGGTGGACGTACCTCTAGTGTCTCAGAATTGGTGACCTGTGGTTCCTTCAGGATGCTTTTTTTAAGACTGTTAGTCTGATGGGCAGGAAACGACGTTTTGAAGATATATTGGACCGAGGAGGGGAGTGGAGGAGACTCGTCAAGAACGTCCCTATGAACTCTACGACGAATGACCCGAATTCAGGATTTTTAAAGACGACTTATCCAACGCACAACTGTAGTGGGAGGGTCGCGGGGTACACGAGTGATTGGATCCTGAGAGGTTTGGAGAAGTAAATCCCAAAAATACCTCCAAGGTAATGTGTCCGTACTAACTAAGTCAGTAACCGGTGACCACTAATTTACTTAGGGGTCGGAGAGAGAAAGGGGGTCTTCACCCGCATTTCTCCGTATCCCTACTTTCAAGATTGGGAGGTTAGTGGACCGACCGAAGGGACCGTTGGTCGAGGGTGAGGGGTCTCAGTAGAGGAATCGTATTTAAGTCCATCCGAACTTGGTCAGAAGAATACTTATTGTCTTCTACGAGAAAAGTCGGGACACCGAGTCTTTTAAGGTTCCCGAAAGTCTCAAAATACAGTGTTTAGTCTTTCTAGTTTATACATTAGGAAGAATGTAGTGTAGTGTTATAAGGGGAATGCTAGTGGAAGACACAGAAATGTACTAATTAAAGTGTAAGTCAAGGAAGGTTCGTCCTCTGTGTGGGGTGACCCTCAGGCAAACCAGTGATACAGTAGTAGTAGTGGACAACAACGAGGAAAGCAAAAGGAAACCCCCCTCTCCGAGTAACCTTCCCTCGACCCCACATACCTCCGTAGACCCTCGGGAATACGAACCCACATGGTGGAGACTTCCGTGTCCCGAATCCGTGAACAGGGGTGGGGATTCACGACTGGGAGTATAGATAAGACCAGATCGTCTATTTGATAAGTAGTAGTAATAGTAGAAGGAGGAGTTCCGAGTCTTACGTAGAAAAAGAAAATTTAGGAAATTGTACAATAGGGGTTCGTTGGAAAGGGCGGGATAGAATGGGACGATGGAAGGGTGTGAAATGTCAAGTCGATTTACTTATACATAGAAGAGTTTCAAATTAAGGTCACAGTTGAAGAGAGGACTTGAGGTCTGAACATACAGGTTGACGGATGAAATCATTACGGTGGACCTCCCTCTTATCTATGTGAGTGTGAGTAGTGCAACTTTTAATTTGAGGACTATAACGAAACCAATAGATATTTCAAGTTGAATATAAGACCTTCTCACTTCGAAAGCCGTACAAAATAAGTAGAGGACAAGTCAGAATCTTAACGTCACACCCAGAACAAGTTACACTCTCCAAAGAGGTCAACGTCGTTTCATCTAACCGGAGTTGACACTAGTGACTGGACCTTACACGGAGGGAGTAACGGACCGGTTTCGAGACACAAGTAGTGTAGGGTTAGAAGTGCAACGTAGTAGGTGAGTAAGGAATTTACGAATGCAGTGACAGAGGAGACTAGGTTCCTAATTCTCGACCCTGACATGGACACTTGATGTAGTAGTTCTAGAACCAGAAGTATTGGATATTTGTGATCTGTTCCTTCTGAAAGTGTCATTTTTCATTTTATTATTTATTTTAGTACGGTCTGGTACTTTTCATTATTCTAGGTCCACCTGTTACCTAGGTCAACAAAGACCTTTGTTTTGAAGAGAAGAGACCTCATTTCCGGTAGGAGATAGGTCCCTGTTATGAACCAGCTTAACTTAGTTGAAAGATATAAGGTACGGTTGGCATGTTGACTTATAGAGAATAAAGATAAATCCTCCCTAGAACCGTCACTTTCTCGCGGACACATTTCACGAAAGTGGTAAACGTTTACCGGTGTCTACTCCCTTTGGTCTCTAAAGAGTATCTAAATAAGGTAGACGAAGACGACGGTTTTAAGACCGGTTGAAACGCATCGATGGAGGCAAAGGTAAACTTACTCAGATGACTTATCGAGAAGAACTCAAGACCACGTGTGAGAACGGGAACAGACAGTAGATTGTCCGACAGAGTGGTAAACAACTCAAACACCATAGGTAAAGAGTTTACAATTTAACAGCTCGGTCCGACGTAGGAAAGGGAAGGAAGAACTTTTTAGAAGGAAAACAACAGAAAAAGAAGTAACACAGAAAGAAGTAATGTTCACAAAAACCGAACAGGATACCAGGGATTCAATCGTGGCTAAGATAGATCAGGAAAAACTCCCTTAAAACCGGTCATAACCAAACAGGTGGGATAGATGACGACACACATAATTGACGGACACACGTTAGACCTTTGTATAAAGATAGGTCTTTACAACTAAAGGGGTTCTATTTCGACACACTCCCATTCAGTGGGGATGTATATAGAATCAGACTCACACGGTCTCTGGAAAAGTATCGGTCGGGACTGCAGTCCCTAAAGATCACTTGAGAGTGGTACAATGAGGATCGGAAGGTAATGAGAACGACAGGGTGATTCTAAACGGTGACAACTTAAGAAGGTTAGGTAGGATAAAAATGGCATAGATGAGTACTCCCCCAGTCTATTCCGGAGAGACTGGGAGTCGGGTGGAATGTGGGGCGGTACCGTGGGACATGAAAAGGAAGTTTCGTGAAGTGAGTCAACTTTAATAAATTAAACATACATATTCAATTCCGGGCAGTGGTGACGATCAGAGATTAGGGTCACTCCGATCCCTGACACAAGAAGAGTAAGTGTTGACATAGAGGTCCCAGTTTCACGAAATCCGTTTTATTTAAGAGTTATTTGTGTTCCACTGGCTGACTGAATTGTAAGTGCGGTACTCTATTACTTTTCTCGACCACCGTTGACCGGTAGAGTTCTCGGGTCACAGTAAGACATCTAGACATACTTGAGACGTCACTAGAAAGTGATTATTTTAAAGGTTACTCAACCTTCTGATCCGTGTGTGTCTCCGAAGGTTGTTCCTCCCATATATCTGGGTCTCCGGTGGTAGAACAGTGTGTATCCGAAAACCGATGAACTGATCTTAAGACAAAAGTTTTCGTACGTCGGGAATAAAAGAGGATCACACAAATGTTCTCGTGGGTAGTAGACGACATTAATCAAGATTCCGAAACCCCTAAAAAAAAAGGGGAGGTTGGGTCGTCTTTGGGTTCTCGTGTAAATCTGCCGAGAAGAAACCCGCTGTGACATTTCACCTTTTTGAAGTACCAATTCCGACGGAGGGACTCTCGGCCCAATGAGTAGCCCGACAGAAGAGGTACAATGGGGGTTCCTAGTCGCGGGAGTAAGACGTCGGGTCGAGAGAGGGGGAGGCTGGGGGCTCCAAGTACGGAGTAGACCTCGAGAGGTGGGGTCTCCCGTGGGTGGAAGGACTCGACAGGGTCGGTGAGTTGGGATTCCACAACGGGTAGAGTTCACTATTAAAACGTAAAGTAATTTCGGAGTCTCCCTGTGTTAACTTGGACTCGTTGATTGGGGCGACTATCCTCACAGATCCAAGGTCTTCTTTCGTCCTATGTCCCCGTATCAGTCTCGCAACGTCGTCAGTCCCATCTTCTGTTCTTTATGACCGGGTCCACGATTTCGGACGGTCTGAACGTCTCGACTCACGTAAACCCATAAATTTTGGACCTCGTCCATTGAATATTTATGGGAGAAACCATACTTTTTTTTTTTTTCTAAACGTCAATTATCGAAATCTAATCGGGTAAAAATAAGGAATAAGAGATTATTTTAAAAACAGATGTTTCGAAGAATTATCAACTGGTAGTAAGTTCGTGTGAAACCCGTCTCAACTACCAAGGGTAGGGACCCCCTCCTGTGTAAGGGAACAACTTTGTTATCGAAGTGTCACTTGTTACAATCGCGTTTCGCACTGTCTGTTTCTGTGTCTTGGACTCAGTGAAGTTAAGACAGTGGGACACACTAGTAAACCTTACAAATAGACAGATTGCAAATTTTGTCCCTTTGTTTCACCGACCTCGCTAGTAAACTTTTGATACGAGACGACTTACCCTAGGTCCGTTCCTAGTCTAAGATCAAATGTCACACACAGTCTCCGGGGACACCAAAAGTATCCATAATAATTTTAAGTTGTCATTGGTACGCCGCTAACAAATCTTTAAGAATCTGGTTGTCTTTTATAACCTCCCCCCTCATAAAATAGTGACTGTTACAAACCTTACGGGATACGAACTATTATTACTTTTCGTCTACTTACCAAATAAGTTAAACTACTATCAACACTTTAAGAGACAGTTCGAACGTGTGTGTGTGTAGGGGAACGGTCGTGGGTCCCGTCCAGGGAGGGTGGCAGTGGGGTCCTCAAGGTACGGCTACCCAAGTCTAGGTGTAAGACTGTAAATGACACGTTAGAACTCGTTTCAATGTGTAAAAATCTTTCAATTAAAGATAGTAATAGCTCACGAATGTTACACGACTTTACTGTAATGTCCGAAACGTACGGAGTAAATTAGGCGGGTCGTGGCGTAATCGACCCATAACAGTAATAAAGATCAAACGTCTAGTCCGTTGGTTCTGTGTCTTCTATTTGTTGAGTCTACAAGTGAGGTACACATTCAACGTTTGGACTCTGAACTTAAATCCTGACAGACTGAGATCTAGCACCCGTAACCTGGAAAAGAGGGATTCGTAGTGAAGGGAGTAAACGGCTACCCCTACGAGTACAGAGAGACAATGGTCCGGGGACGGAGAGAGAGACCGAAGTAAGGGTCTAGGAAGGGTTAACGGTGACGTCCTAGACCGTTCTGGTGTGAGACAACACGGGAACTGAGGTGTAGAGGTGCACCGGGAGAGGGTGAGTAAGAAAATTCTAAGTCGAGTTTGTAGTAGGGAGCCTTCGTAAAGAACTGAGGGAGGGAACGGACGCAACCCGGGGGTACCACGGGACGTGCATTGAGACTGTGTCGTGGAGGAGTGGGTCAGATTTACCAGACAAACACATACGGAGGGGTCGGTAGTGATACAAAGACTTCTCTTGACCAGAAGTACAAATATGGTAGTCGTGGGTCGTAACACGGTCGTTATATTTCCTTCAAGTTCCTACTAAAACCCTACTAAATCCTTGTGACCTAGAGTCAACAGAACTGGACCTTCCTTCGGACTTTAGAATAGTAGTCGAACTGAGGGAACTGTCACAAGTGTATAACAGAGACGGAAAGGACCTCTGTGTAATGAAGAGTTCTGTCTGTCTGTCTGTCTGTCTCTTCATCTTGACACTCTATCACGAGACATATAATTAGAAGTGGAACAGAGTGTCAACAACAACAAGTCAGTGAATCAGCACAGGTTGAGAAACACTGGGGTACCTGACGTCGTGCGGTCCAGAGGGACAGGAAGTGGTAGAGGGTCTCGAATGAGTTTGAGTACAGGTAACTGAGCCACTACGGTAGGTTGGTAGGGTAGGAGACAACAGGAGAAGAGGAGGACGGAAGTTAGAAAGGGTCGTAATCCCAGAAAGGGTTACTCAGCCGAGAGCGATAGTCTACCGTTTTCATAACCTCAAAGTCGAAGTCGTAGTCAGGAAGGTTACTTATTAGTCCTAACTAAAGGAAACCCTAACTGACCAAACTAGAGGAACGACAGGTCCCATGAGAGTTCTCAGACGAGGTTGTGGTGTCAAGTTTTCGTAACTAAGAAGTCACGAATCGGAAGAAATACCAGGTTACCATTGTATGTATGTACTGATGACCTTTTTGATATCAGTTTCTAAACTGGAAACAGAGTGTCATGGGATGTCTTAAATGGAAAAACATTGTAACCGGTAAGTAGACTTCCCGAAAAAGGTCTGAACGGATATTTGTATAAACTGGATAAGTACCTACTAGAGAAAAGATAAAAACATTTATCTTTTGATATTCCTTACTCCCAAGATTGGGAATTACTAGTTAAACGATGGGAGTTCTAAAATAACAGTTAAATTGTTAGTGACTTCTTTAGTAGACGCATAAGTGTATAAATAATCGAACTCACCCACACTTCTGGTACCCCCACTACATATGATGACTTCCTCCCCTCTCTTAAAGGAGGGGAATTCTCGAAAGTATATTATATCCGTCGGAAGTGAACGCCTTCAGGGGACCCGTCTCAGGGGTTCACAGGTAAACAGGTCCAAAATAATCAGGTCTCTTTCGATGGGACTCGTAACGGACACCTGGAGTCGTCAATCTTCGTGAAACTAAACTGTAAACAGAAAAAAAATAAAAAATTTGGGTGAACCCTAGTTATAGTTGTAAATTCTACAAAAGTCAAACCTACGGTTGAGTACTATACGTGGTGGGGGGAGGGGTGTTTCGGAGACGTTTACTGAAAACGACGAGTTTACCATTCGGTTTTAGTCACGTCACTCACTACTTTCCTCCGACTCCTCCCGAAGGGCCCAAGGTGGGACCGGGAGAGGTCCCGTGGTCTACAGACCCGCCTACTTGTAGGCCCACACTAGTCCGCTGAGGACGGTCGCCGTCGTCGGGGACAAGGAACAGAGACACGGTACAAACGAAACGACACAAACGCAATTCTCTATTCGTACACGTCGGGTGAAAGGTCGGTCACCTACGAACATAAACGGGACGAGATACAGTGTGTCTTCCTGATAAATGTAAGATCAGAAATCGTGAAAGTCTTTTGACCCTTTCCGATACTCGGGACACGGAGAGGTGACATCTTCGACCATAAAAAGAGATCAGTTCCTTTACATCGTTACAGATCTCAAGTGTCGATTGCTCTCATAGAGTCTTGAAGACCTAAGTGGTAGAACAGAATGAGACCTTGTGTCGTTCCTTAAGATTCTTTAAAGGTCTGTTACAAAACAAAACAGAAAAAAAAAAAAAAAATTTATTGACATTACTTACCCGGTGTTGGTTAGGTTTCACCTCTTAGGTAGTCACAAGAACATTAAAGACGATGGTGTGTTCCATAATTGTCTTATACCTAGTCGACGAGTGAACGACACTAAGGACCCTTTCAAGGACTTTGAGACAAAAAGTTAGAGATTTTACCTCGACTATTATGGATGAACCCCCAACAACACTGATCTTATATTCAGTCACTTTTATTTCGTACATAGTCTCATGGATCGTGAATCATAAATATTTAAGAATTATTACATAATTAAAATACTCTTTTTTAAAAAAAGAGTATTTTTAAAAATACAAAAAAAAAGTATTTTAAGGAGGAATCGTGGTTTCAATAAAAGGAAAGAAAAACTATAAGAAGACGATCTCTTCACGAGTCAACCAATAACTCTTATGTTTTCGAAGAAATGATATTATTTATGACCAAAAGTTCACCTGAAATAGGGTCCCTACATTCCTAAGAAGTTATAAGTGTTTAGTTACTTACACTATATGGTGTAATTGTTTAAATTTCTATTTTTGGTATACTAATGGAGTTATCTACGTCACAATCAGAAACTGTTTTAAGTTGTGGGTAAATACTATGTTTGAGAGGTCTTTCGTCCGTATCTTCCTTGTATGGAGTTTTATTATTTTCGGTATATACTATTTGGGTGTCGTTTGTAATAGGAGTTACTACTTTTTAATTTTCATAAAGGGGATTTCAGTCCCTGTTCTGTTCCCACGGGTGAGAGTGGAGATGTTAAGTTGTATCAAAACTTTCAAAATCGGTGTCGTTAGTCTCTTCTTTTTCTTTATTTTCCTTAGGTCTAACCTTTTCTTCTTCATTTTGAGAGTGACAAACGTCTACTGTACTAAGAGATGTGTCTTTTGGGATTTCTGTGGTGGTCTTTTAATGATTAGTTACTTATATCATTTCAACGTGCTATATTTTAATTATGTGCCTTTAGGGAACGTAAGGATATGTGATTGTTACTCTTTTGTCTTTCTCTTTAATTCCTTTGTTAGGGTAAGTGGTAACGTTGTTTTTCTTATTTTATGAATCCTTATTTAGATGGGTTTCTTTGTTTTCTGGATATATATCTTTTGATATTTTGTGACTACTTTCTTTAGTTTCTACTGTGTTTGCCTACCTTTTTATATGATACAAGTACCTAGTCTTCTTAGTTATATCACTTTTACTCATATGATGGGTTTCGTTAGATATCTAAGTTACGTTAGGGATAGTTCGATGGTTACTATAAAAAGTCTCTTGATCTTGTTTATTAATGTGTTTAACATACCTTTGTGTACACTGTTCTACACTAGAATGATTAGATTTATATTCTGGTCTTTGATATTTTGAAGACCTCCTTTTGTATCCGTCTTGTGGGAGACTGTATTTAGTATCGTTCTAGGAGATACTGGGTGGAGGGTCTCATTACCTTTATTTTCGTTTTTATTTGTTTACCCTGGATTAATTTGAATTTTCGAAAACGTGTTACTTCCTTCGATATTCGTTCCACTTTTCTGTCGGAAGTCTTACCCTCTTTTATTATCGTTTACTTCGTTGACTGTTTCTTAGAGTTTTTATATGTTCGTCGAGTTCGTCAAGTTAAGGTCTTTTTATTTACTGGGTTAGATTTTCGCCCGGTTTCTTGATTTGTCTGTAAAGAGGTCTCTTCTGTATGTCTCCCGATTGTTTGTGTACTTTTCTACGAGTTGTAGTGAGTAATAATCAATCAATCAAGTCAACGAGTCAGTACAGACTGAGAAACACTGGGATACTTAACGTCGTACGGTCCGGAGGGACAGGTCGTGATTGAGGACCTCAAGTGAGTAATAATCTCTTTACGTTCAGTTTTGGTGTTACTCCATGGTAGAGTACGGTCAGTCTTACCGACGATAGTTTTTCAAATGTTCGTTATTTACGACCTCTCCCACACCTCTTTTCTCCTGGGAGAATGTGACAACCACCCTTACGTTTGATCATGTCGGTGATACCTCTTGTCACACCTCTAAGGAACTTTCTTTTCACTTTCACTTCCAACGAGTCAGCACAGACAGAGAAACGCTTGGGTACCTGATATGTCAGGCACCTTAAAAGGTCCGGTCTTATGATCTCAACTATCGGAAAGGGAAGAGGTCCCCTAGAAGGGTTGGGTCCCTAACTTGGGTCCAGAGGGTGTGGAGTCCACCTAAGAAATGGTCAACTCGGTGTTCCCTTCGGGTTGACCTTTATGTTGACGGAATACTGGGTCGTTAGGGTGAAGACCCGAATGTGTGACTCCTTTGGTTTTGACTTTCTCTGTGTACATAGGGTAACAAGTAGGGTCGTGACAAATGTTATCGAATCTGTACCTTCACTGGATCTATAGGTAGTCGTCTACTTACCTATTCTTTCGATACCATGTATATGTGTTATCTTATAATGAGTCGATAATTCTTCTTACGTAAACTCAGTCAAGATTACTCTATCTATTTTGACCTCGGATAATATGTTTCACTTCATTCAATCTTTCTTTTTGTGGTTATGTCATATAATTGTATCTGTATACCTTAAATCTTTCTACCATTGCTACTGGGATATACGCTCTGTCGTTTACTCTGTGTCTATATTTCTCGTCTGAAAACCTGAGACACCCTCTTCTGTTCCCACCCTACTAAACTCTCTTGTCGTAACTTTGTAATATAATGGTAGACACTTTGTCTAATTGTAAGTTCAATCTACGTACTTTGTCCCGTGAGTTTCGACCACGTGACCCTGTTGGGTCTCTCTACTCTACACCTCCCTCCACCCTCTCCCAAAACCCTACCCCCTGTGTCCATGTGGGTACCGACTAAGTACAGTTACATACCGTTTTTGGTGGTGTTATAAGATTAATCGGAGGTCAATATTATTTATTTATTTAATTTTTATTTATTTATAATCAGTAGTGAACTGATACGTCGTGGTGATAAACTATTTTCAGAATGACATCGTATAACGATCGTTGTAGGAACTTTCACTTTCACTTCAGAGAGTCAGCAGAGGTTGAGAAACGTTGGGGTACCTGACATCGGGTGGTCCGTGGAGGTAGGTACCCTAAGAGGTCCGTTCTTATGACCTCACCCAACGATAAAGGAAGAGGTATATTCGTTGTAGGAAGATAACGGTATTTACGTTATTTAATTTGAGTACGTGTTATACTTCCAATCTTCAAAAATGTAGGACGAAAGAAGAAAAAAGTTTTCTTAACACAGGACGGGTCTCCGGAAGTGACGCAAATCTACATCGTTATAACTTTAAATATTCAGTCTCTCTTAATCCATTTAAATAAGGTGGATTCGGAGTTGAACTTTGATACACCTATCGTACTGGAAGATAGGTATTCCTTTACCAATTCTAGTGTATTCTATGTCGTTCATTACACGAATAGACCCGAGGTCGTATATCATACGTGAATCACAACAACAACGAGAAATCAATGGTGCCGTACATTGGGAAAACTCTGGAGGTGCCTGGCATCGGGTGGTCCGAGGAGACAGGTACCCTAAAGTGTCCGATCTTACGACGATAAAGATAGAGGTCCCCTTGAAGGGTTGAGTCCCTACCTTGGGTCCGGAGGACGTAACCGTCCACCTAAGAAATGGTGACTCGGTGGTACATGCATGACTGGGTGCATGTATCAGTCACAATCGATATTAGTAATGATTCCTTTAAAAGTGAACCTAGGTAACTAAGATAGTAAGAAGGAAAAAGAGTCTGATTCTGATTAAATAATGGAATATTAACACGTACCTAAACTGATCGCTACGTAATTTTTACAAAGACTTGGAGACATCCGGAATATATACATGAATAAATAATAATTATTCGACTCCTTAACGGTATTCTTAGTCTCTTCGTCTCTCTCTCTTTCAGACTTTTCATCCTTCCTACTTCGACACCTTGTCCCTCTCACTGTCTCTCGACCCTCCGAGCCACCAGACGCCGAGGTCGAGGAACGTCTCCGACCCCATGGGTAGAGTACAGACTGGAACCCTAGTCTCGGTCGACGAATTCGATCGAGGTCGACGAAGAGCAATGAACGTTGATTTGCCTGGATGATCTCCAATCGTGGTAATTTACCAATCATTGAATACATTTAAAATTCAGTAAGTACAATAAAAAGGGGGAATATAAGTACCTTCGGATCTATATTTTTCTATAATGAAAAATATTTAGACTTTTAGATATAGGGATTACTTGTATATACTTTTTTAGAGATTGTTTTGTAAAAGTTTATTTCGTGTCGTTGAATAATTTTACCATTATGTATTACTAGTTTATCCCAAGTAGAGTCTTCACGTTCCCATCAAGTTCTAAGTTTTTAGTCAGTTGTCTTAATTATATAATTCTTTTATTTCCTCTTTTAGTACACTGGTTACTTTACCTACGGTTTTCTGTCGACTGTTTTAAGTCGTGAGTAAATAAAAATGGACCTCTTTTTAGCGAAATGTCACAACATAACCAAAGACGGTATGTTGTGTGTTTAGTCGGTATTAGTATGTGGAGGAAGGGGAAAGGGTGAGGAGGGGAGATCCAGTAGTGTCGTATGTCCCGACCCGAGGGACACAATGTCTCGTTGAAGAGTGGTCGATAGCTATTTAGGTAAATAAAAGTTTTATGAATCGTTTTGTCCCTTTCCTTCTATGATTACGATGTATTCCTTGATGTATATCGTAATTACTACTTTACAATATACGAAAGAAGGATATTACTTTCTGTTTTATTTATACAAACGAGAATGGTGGAAATAAGTCATAACAAGTTTTCCATGACGACGACGGCGACGACGACTCAGCGAAGTCAGCACAGGCTGAGACACACTGGGGTATCTACCGTCGGGTGGTCCGAGGGGACAGGGACCCTAAGAGGTCCTTTCTTGTGACCTCACCCAACGGTAAAGGAAGAGGTTACGTATTTTTCCCTTTTAACTTTCACTTCAGCGAGTCAGCACAGACTGAGAATCGCTGGGGTACCTGACACCGGGTGGTCCGAGGAGGCGGGTACCCTAAAAGGTCTGTTCTCACGACCTCACCCCATGGTAACGGAAAAGGTAGTTTTCCATGATCGGTCACAGTTTCCGTTTATTATTATTATTATTATTATTATTATTTACTTTTATTGTTTCATTTTGATCTGAGGTCTGTATCTTTTTTTGAATACCAATGGTTTCCCCTATCGACCCCCTCCGCCCACCGTCACCTCCTCCTCTATTTAATCCTCAAACCCTAATTGTACATGTGTGATGATATATATTTTATCTATTTGTTGTTCCCGGATACATATCGTGTCCCCTTATATAAGTTATAGAACATTATTGGGCATTGTCTTTTCAGACCTTTTACATATATATTGACTGCGAAACGACATGTAGACTTTGATTATGTCGTAACGTTTGATTGATATAAAGTCAAAATTCTTTCTAAAATTTTTGACACAAATAAGTGTCCGTTGTACTAACAAACAGATCTTTTAGGATTCTTTAGTAGAGGAGGATTGGACACTGATACAGTCTGTATTCCACAAGAGTCTTGAGTCAGAACGTCATCTACCTGTTAATGTTATCTGTCACTATCTAGGAAGTCTCCTCTTTTTTGATATCACTTTTCAGTTTTCGGTACCTTTCCACACTTCTTCTTGGTCGAAAGTCATCTCCACTCGTTAATTCTACGTGTTTTCAGGACTAGTATGAAAGTATAGAATTTTCTTTGTTACGACACCCCCTGAGGGACGAACGGGTTACCAATCCTGAGACGGGAAAGTGACGCCTCCTCGACCCAAGGTAGGCACCAACCCTTTGATTTTAAGGGTTCCCACTTCGGTTTCTTCTTTTTTTCTTTCTTTCTTTGTCACGATACTTACGTACACATATCGTAAATTTAATGAGAAGAGAGGATAATGACTCGTTCCTTCTCTTGATTTTTCTAGACCCCAGTTCCTCTAGGTTGGTCAGGTAGGATTTACTTTAACTGGGACTTATAAGTAACCTTCCTGACTACGACTTCGACTTCCAGGTTTTGAAACCGATGGACTACGCTTCTTGACTGAGTAACCTTTTCTAGGACTACGACTCTTTCTCTCTTCCGTCCTCCTCTTCCTCTACTGTCTCCTACTCTACCAACCTACCGTAGTGACTGAGTTACCTGTACTCAAACTCCTCAAACACTACCTGTCCCTCCGGACCGTACGACGTCAGGTACCCCAACGTTTCTCAGCCTACGCTGAATCGTTGACTTGTTTGTTTGTCCGATCACTACCATCTCCAACGGAGGTCCCAGGTGAGATCTTAGGTACCCAAGTGTCTCTCGGTCTGTACTGAATTGATGTCTTCTTGGTGTTTATTTTTGCTTACGGAATGCTAACACTAGGGAAGCAAACCCTAAAAGGTACATTGTGGGAAGCGCGGGAGGTCGGGGTTGGTGAATGTACTATTAACTACAGTTTCAACTCCTTTTGTACGGTGACCTGAGACGTAGGATCTCCAAATTTTGAAACGTGTCATTCATAGTCCTTAAACAAAGACGGGTTCCGGTATAGGAAAATAATAGAGGCAAAGGTCACTGGTTTTAACGAGAAAGGTAGTGTAAGAAAAGGGGCCGATCACCTCCTACTACGTCACACGTCTCATGACCGACCCGGTCTTTTATATGGGATTGGTCGAGGGCTCCGACTGTCACCCAAACTCTCTTCGGTTAGGGGTTTACTCTCCACTTCTACGTCGACCGTGGCAGTGCCACGTCTCACGACCACCGTTCTTTATCGTAGTGTCTGACCGTTCTCCGTTCCTGTCCGGGAGATGGGTGTCTTCTTCTCATCGACCCGAACCCGGTAAGATATTCTCTTTGGACTTGTATAGTCTCTAGTTTGATCGACCATTGCGTGACTTAAAGTAATCAAAAACTCACTACTCGACCACCTTCAAGAGTAAATTTTGGGTCCCATCCGAAAGGGATCACCGACTCACCATTTCTTAGGTAAATGGTTACGTCCTCTGTACCCAAGCTAGAGATTAGACCCTTCTAGGGTGTACCGGCTCCTCGTTGATTCGGACTCGGCGTTGCTAACTCGGACATACGCGACCTCGGACCCTTGGCTCTGCTGACTCGAGTGCGCGGGCTCCTGGGCACGGGGGATTGTCCTCTCCGGGGACGGGACGGTGTCCCCTTCGGACGCACGGTACTGTTTCTGGGTCGTGTCGGTTTCGATTTTTTCGTCTTCTTCTCATGAGTAGCTTTAGTCAGAAGAATGTCTACCTCTCTCATTTTATCTTTCGAGAACTCACTAACCAGGTTCACGGAGTTGATTCATTCTTGTCTTGATTCTTGAGACCTCGTCTCGAACCTGTCAGGGATTCTCTTTCGTCCCTGTGTCCCTTCTGACGTCCCACGAGGACCCAAGGTCGACTCAGTCTCCGACCAGCCCTAAGGGACCCCCGAGTCTGTCACTTCGCAGACGGACGTCACGTCCTCTGGACCCAAGTTAGGGATCCAACCCTACTAGGGGACCTCTTCCTTTACCGTTGGGTGAGGTCATGAGAACGCATCTTTTAAGGTACCTACCTCCTCAGACCACCCGATGTCTGGTACCCCAGGGTTTCTCAACCTGTCCTGATTCGCTGAAGAGAAAGGAAGAAAGTGGTCGTACCAGTCCCGAGGGGAGGTCCCCGAGAGTCTCTCAACCCACCCCTCCCTTATTCCACTTTGTGTCCTAATCCGACTTCAAACCCCAAATGTTTCGACCCCTGACCTCTTACCGTTCGGACGACCCTACGTCTCCCGTACCGTTCTCACGATAATCACTAAGTGAGACCCCTACTCAGGTAAGATTTCCTCTAGTCAGGACCCACAAGAAACCTTCCTGACTACGACTTTGACTTTAAGGTTATGAAACCGGTGGAGTACGCTTCTCGACTGAGTAACCTTTTCTGAGACTACGACCCTCCCTAACTCCCGTCCTCCTCTTCCCCTGCTGTCTCCTACTCTACCGACCTACCGTAGTGACTGAGCTACCTGTACTCAAACCCACTTGAGGTCCTCAACCACTACCTGTCCCTCCGGACCGTACGACGTTAAGTACCCCAGTGTTTCTCAATCTGTGCTGACTCACCGACTTGACTTGACCCCAAGGCCAGACTAGACTTGTTCTCACTGTGAAACTCTTCGTCAGTATCCCGACCTCGAGGATTACTCCGACTTCCCTTTCATCCCCTCTCCTTTTCCTATCCCGTTTATTTCCCTGGTTGACAACACCAGTCTCGAACCAGAGAGAAACTTCTTAGGTAACAATAAAGGTGACCCGAAAGATTTCATTCTGATTTTAAAAAAAAATAATTTTTTTAAATAATAATCTCATATCAACGAAATGTTTACGACACGATAAAAGACGACTTGTCGTTTCACATAGATGATATACTTATGTATATAGGGGAGGAAGAGTCCGGAGGGAGGGAGGGTGGGGACGTCCGGTAGTGTCTCGTGACTCGGCTCGAGGGACGTGACATGTCGTCGAAGGGTGACCGGTAGACAAAATGTGTACCATCACATATATACAGTTACGATGAAAGTTATTGTCAATTTCCAAAATTTCTAAAACTCGTCTTGGGACAGACGGACTCTTTGTATTATTCTTGTTAGGAAAGAAATTAATACGACGACGACGACGATTCAGCGAAGTCAACATAGGCTGAGACACGCTGGGGTATCTGCCGTCGGGTGGTCCGAGGGGGCAGGGACCCTAAGAGGTCCGTTCTTGTGGCCTCACCCAACGGTAAAGGAAGAGGTCACGTACTTTCACTTTCCACTTTCACTTCAGCGAGTCAGTACAGGCTGAGAATCGCTGGGGTACCTGACATNTAGGCTGAGACACGTTGGGGTATCTGCCGTCGGGTGGTCCGAGGGGGCAGGGACCCTAAGAGGTCCGTTCTTGTGGCCTCACCCAACGGTAAAGGAAGAGGTCACGTACTTTCACTTTCCACTTTCACTTCAGCGAGTCAGTACAGGCTGAGAATCGCTGGGGTACCTGACATCGGATGGTCCGAGGAGACAGGTACCCTAAAAGGTCCGTTCTCATGACCTCACCCCACGGTAACGGAAGAGACATTAATAAGATCAATCGTCAATAAAAACGTTACGTATAATTCACGTGGGTTGAACCCCTCACATTACCCACCCGTAATTTTCGTATCGTAGACTTTAATGTCTAAACATAGGAACTCGTTCATAAAGTACGGAGAAACGAAGAATCAAGGGGATGAACATTTTGCCCCCACTATTATCATGGACGGAGTATTCCAACAACACTTTAAGTCTACTCAATTTTGGTAATGATTCCGTACGATCCGTTACACGAACTAAATCTATACTTTGGGAGAAGTAACCAAGTTATACGGTTGTTAAGTATCACCCCCTTTCACTCCTTCCAGTATCTTAACATCTCAGTTGTATGGAAGAAGTCAAGTCGAGTCAAGTCAGCGAGTCAGTATAGACTGAGAAACGCTGGGGTACTTGACGTCGTGTGGTCCGGAGGGACAGGTAGTGGTTGGGGACCTCAAGTGAGTCTGAGTGCAGGTGACTCAGCCACTGCGGGAGGCCGGTAGAGTAGGAGACAACGGGGGAAAAGGAGGACGGGGGTTAGGGAGGGTCGTAGTCTCAGAAAAGGTTACTCAGTTGAGAAGCGTACTCGACCGGTTTCATGACCTCAAAGTCGAAATCGTAGTAAGGAAGGTTTCTTGTGGGTCCTGACTAGAGGAAGTCTTACTTGACCAACCTAGAGGAACGTCAGGTTCCCTGAGAGTTCTCAGAAGAAGTTGTGGTGTCAAGTTTTCGTAGTTAAGAAACCACGAGTCGGAAGAAGTGTTAGGTTGAGAGTGTAGGTATGTACTGATGACCTTTTTGGTATCGGAACTGATCTGCCTAGAAACAACCGTTTCATTACAGAGACGAAAACTTATACGAGAGATCCAACCAGTATTGAAAGGAAGGTTCCTCCTTCGTAGAAAATTAAAGTACCGACGTCAGTGGTAGACTCTCGTTCCGTTAGTCTATAGGTATCACTTTATCCTGAGAATTTTTATAAGTTGTACCCACTTTAGAATATGATTCACTTTGTCTGTCTCCATATGTTTATAACACACTAAAGTGAATATATGCCTTTGAATTTTTTTTTTTTTCCTAGTTTGAACATCTTCGTCTCACGTCTACCACGACGGTCCGCACCCCTTCCCCTGTCCCCTTTGCCCCTCTACGACCAGTCTCTTCTCGTGTGTCACTGTCAGAATAACCTACTCAGACAGATCTTTAGATTGTATGTCGTACGATTGATATCGATTATTGTGATAGCTTATGACCTTTATACGAATTTCATCTATAATCCACGAAATTGGTGTGTCTCTTTTTGTCATTGGCACCCTCGTCACATACACATACATAATTATATATATATATATGTGTGTATATATGTATAAATACACAAATTTATGGAGTAATATATATACATATAGTTCAATAGTACAAAATGCAGAGTTTATATATGTTAAAAATATAATTTATTTTGTAAACACGTAAAACAAAGAAGTCTGAAAGTACACTTTCAATTTCAACGAACTATTATCTCCAACACCAAATCAGGGGTACAAAGAACATTGGAGGTGTAATAAAGACTATCTGGACCGAGTACTCATTAATCTTAAACCGACTGTACTCACTCCGAACCCTTAGGTCCTAAGGAGTTATATATTTTTGTGAGAGTCTACGAATCAAGAATTATATACGGACGATAATAATGATATACTGAATATTTATTCGGGAACGGACGGTACTCTCTAACAAATATGTTACTCCTTTCTCCCGATGAGACCAAATAAATAAGTCGTATTAAATAAGAACTTATGATAACGTTTTACTTCCATCTCTACTTTTTATATCACAAACGGAAGTTCAATAAAAGGAAATCAACCCGTTGTCTGTGTTGGACCGTTCTTCTCTACACACATAATGTACGTCACCTATATAAAGAAGGTACAAAGGTCGTTTCTACCCTCCCTCTTTCTCTGATTCTCTTACTACCCACTCTTTGACTTCTCCTTCAACCTCCTCCCGAGAGACGACAGGAAGTTGAGGGACACTCCTATTTCCCTGGGTCCTTCCCTTTAGGGTCGTGACGACGACGACGATGACGGCGACGATTCAGCGAAGTCAGACTCTTGTGTATAAAAGTCCGACACGTAAGAAAAGGATTCCTATCGAGTAACCGTCTTTATTTAACGTATATGCATAATTTAGATAAAAAGAACATGAGACCCGTCATCACATACCTCTCATCCCACAATAAAATTAGATCGACTGAAATTCCTGTAAACGAGTCTCCCCTGAGTAATTGGTTCGTCGGTAGGTGACGCCCCCCAGGTGGGTGGGGACCTGGACTTTACACTTGTGTCGTAGTCAACTATTTCCTACGAGCGGTCAGGTAACCGACGTCTCCTCCAAAAGGTTTGTGGTGGACCCTCAGACCAACTATGGGACCCCACCCATTAAACTACCCAGAGTCGTAAGATGATATGTGGACCCGTTACCACGTCCCGTCCCGTCGTAAGAGCCGACTCCATAATCCTGCATGTCCACTTACTCTGTCGGACGCCTTTAGTAGTGTTCAGTGGACAATCTTTTTTATTTGTCTATTTACTACGAACGATCAATAACAGAAATTTTTATGTAATGTCTCCTATATTCGTGGACGAACATGACTATTATTATAGTCACAGTGTGTGTGACAAATGACTATATGAAAGAAGTCAGTTTTATGTCCCCAGTACCCTGAAGGGACCACCAGGTCGCCGATTCTGAGACGTGAGAGTTACGTCCCCCAGACCCAACCTAGGGACCAGTCCCTTGATCTAGGACGTACGGAGTTGATTTCTAGGGTGTACGGGGTCGTTTCTGGACCAGGTCGGTTTATTTATTTATTTATAAAAAATTTTTTCTTTTCTCTCTCCCCAGTACGGTATGTATCGTACGTTCTTTACACACTGAGTACCCTCGTACAGTGTGTGGCTTATGGTAAGTAGTAGTAAAATTTTTTATCACCCATTCAGTGAACTGGATACACTAGGAGTTAAGATCCAAACAAACACTTTTCTATTTATTTATTTTCTCTCTGTAGAATGTCTTTTTGGACACTTTTCATTGCCATATGTTAATTTAAATCGTGTCATAGACTATTCCACACATCCCTTGACATGTCTGGAGTCTTAATCACATTTCTAATAACATTCCACTTTTGTAGACTCGATTTTACTACGTCTTTCTTTAGAATAGACTTACAAAGTATAGATTGACTTCGTCTTCGAGGGGGTTTTGTGTCGACGTTAATTGGGGGACATTTATGTGGAAAAGAGAAGAGGACAATTAGCCGAATAACAGTCATTTAAACGTCCAGGGTTAGTGATCTGGGTTCGACCTTCTCCTATTTATACAGAAGGAACTGTGAATCTACAATAAAAAGAAGGAAGAGTTTAACAGTGACTTTCACCATTTATTCTACTAATGTTAAGTATCGTCTTGGAAATTTTCCTTCTTTAATAACACGTACGAATTCTGAATCATATTGGGTTTTGTTGTTGTTTTACAGGAGTTCGGGTTCGTTTGACGCTCTTACTTATTTAAGCGTGATTGTGGGTTTAAGACGTTCGAGTGTCGGGGTGGACGTCCTAGAGTTGAGAAGGAGTTTCTAGGGGAGAATAAACTACCTCAGGGATCCAGAGTGTTCAGCGAAGTCAAGACGGACTGAAAAACACTGGGGGTACCTGACATCGGACGGTCCGAGGAGACAGGTACCCTAAGAGGTCCGTTCTTGCGACCTCACCTGACGGTACGGGAGGAGGTCCCCTAGAAGGGGTGGGTCCCTAACTTGTAGAGGACTTGACCGTCCGCCCAAGAAATGGAGATCACGGTGGACCCTTCGGGAATGAAAGAGTTCTAAAGTTCAGACCATTCTTGAATTCTTGCTCAGGTTTGAACAGGATAACGTCATCGGAGGAACGACTACTTGTAACGAGGTTCTGTGAGCTTACAGAGGTGGTGGCGATTACGGAAGGGGCTGGTAGGACGAAAGGATGGACCGGGAGGGAGTAGTTTGGGGGTTTGGGACCATACAACTACGAAGCGACATAGTCTCAGTACGTACCACCCAACACGTCTTTACATTTCTTTCTGTCACGGAGTGTGACCACGAAACGGTGTGGGAAGGGTAGGATATCTACTTTATTTTAGGTCATCCTGTACGTTTATCGAAGACGACTCCGGTCTATCTTGTTATCTGGGACCCGATTGGGGAGAGGACACGACGGTAATAGGACGGTAGGTGAGTGAGTAGGTGGATGAGTGGGTGGGTAGGTAGACAGGTGGGGAGGTAGGTAGGTCGGTAGGTAGGTGGGTAGCTGGGTAGATAGGTGGGTGGGTAGGTGGGTGGGTAGGTAGGTAAGTAGGTGGGGAGGTAGGTGGGTGGGTGGGTGGATGAGGAGGTAGGTGGGGGGGTGGATGGGTGGGGAGGTAGGTGGGGAGGTAGGTAGGTAGGTGGGTGAGTAGGTGGGTAGGTGGGGGGGTAGGTGAGTAGGTGGGG
>SJYO01038983.1:7334151-7367232 GCA_006410555.1 Capra ibex | reverse complement strand
GGTGGGTAGGTAGGTGGGTGGGTAGGTAGGTGGGTAGGTAGGTGGGTGGGGAGGTAGGTGGGTAGGTAGGAGTACAGGTGGTGTTTAGTGTTGGCCTAGAAGTCAGTAAGTTTACCTCTTGAAGGATGAGAGTAAAGAGACACTAGGGACTCGGGAAAATTTAGGAAACGTTAAGTTTTACGAGAATCATAACTTGTATACATAGTTTGTAGACTGATTTGCTCGTAAACGTTTTTTAAAAAAATTGTAAAACTCCATTCATGATCGGAATTAGAGTAACCTGTCTACTCCTTTGACCGTGTATCTACAGTTCGTCAAACGAGTTTCAGTGTGACCACTGACAACTGGCTCTGTCCTAAACTCGGACCCAAAGTACAGTTAAAGAGATTTAGGTCTTGGGAATTAGAGATATTTTGGGACGTAGAGATTCCCCCTTTTCTTCGACAATATAATGTCCTGTTAACGAAAAAAGTGAGAGGGGGTTTGTTACTCGTGTAAATGAAAATACTTCATGATAAGTAAAGTCAACTGCAAAAATTACGTGAAGAACCCTAGTCTAAGAGACGACCGATGAGGAATGTTCCGTCTTGGACAAAGAATCCGAAGACACGTCGGGTTAAGGGTAGTCACGAACCTAGGGATCACTGACTGCGTACTGTTTTACTGATTCGTGTATGTTGTGGTTCGTTTTAAGGATCTGTTCCTTCCTTTAGTTTATCTTCACGCCTACGATTAATTTAATCGTCCAGTGTTAAGGAGGGTCTGTAAGGAAGGGACGGTCAGTAGGGTCCAGAGGAGGAAGTATTACTAATTAGGAGGAACCCACTTCATACGAAGAATTTACACTTATAAAAAAGGGGAGATTTAAGTTATTGTCACAACCTAAGGTTTAACCGACAATTTTGAGGATGTTCGTCGTTGTAGTGTCTATTAGGAGTACCACTAAGTAACGGAAATTAGGTCTTGAACTTAACTAATTACGTCCCTATGAATACCCTTACACGGACTATTGGGACCTCGTTTCGTCGAATGAGACGGACCTTTGTCCTGGGACCCCTGACGGGACTACCGTAATTCCGAAGATGGTCCACTGTGAGGACGGTTTCCTCCTTTACGTCCTCTGCACCCAAACGACCCAGACCTTCTAGGGGATCTCCTCCTTTACCGTTGGGTAAGGTCATAAGAACGGACCTTTTAGGGTACCTGTTTCCTCAGACCGTCCGACACCAGGCACCCCAGTGTTTCTCAACCTGTACTGACTCACTGAATCGTACGTGTGTGTTCAAGTGTCCGGAGTGTTCGGGAGTTTCCTTACTCCTACAAATAAGAAGACTCCTGGTAGGGTCTCTTCTCTTCTTGTAGGGGTACAGGAACTTTATGAGTTGTTTGTGAGGACAACTAGTTAAAGTACCTAAATCCACATATGTCACTATAGTAAAGGAAAAAACAAGAGGAGAAATAAAAGACTACATCCACGAATTTTCGTTTCTGTACCTATTTAATCCAGAATTTCTTCAATCCCACTTGAACGGAAAAACACATGTGACGTAGTAAAAGGACAAGTCAACACTATATAACAAAATTGCTTATGTAAAATTTACCTCATCCGTTTTAGGAATCTAAAGAGTCTACCGCCTACGACGGTGTCCTGTAAACGCGTCTGATAATAAAGACCCACCTTACGAGAAATGGACGAGAAGTGGATCGAGGATAATTGAAGTATAGAGTCACTTCATGATGAAGGATCTCTTAGCAGTGGACTGGATAGAATGATCAGTCTAGTGGAGTAATAAATGAGTATTACTACGTGCGTTCAGGTGGAAGATGGTGACTAGTGTTGACATTAATACTTACATAAACACACTGGTAAACTAACAGGTAGTTCAGGTAGAGTGTTCATTTTCTGGATACAGGTAACAGCGAGTAGTAAAGAACAGTCACAAAACGTGTTACGGATCGTTTATTGTCTCCGAGTGATCTACAAAGATCTGATATACTTATTTAATTACTTTGATAAAAATTTCGTGAGGTAAAGTGGTATCATTGTTTATATATCTTGTCCTTCTCGTGCATTGGACCTTTGGACCAAAATACAGATATTAAGTGAATAATCATTATAACACTAGAACCGGTACAATTGTAGAGGATCGAAGATCCAGGTACTCGTAGTGGATGGAATCCTAAAGTCACTTTTATTTTATCGTGTTATCTACTCTTTTTCCATGACTGATCAAGATCATGTCATATGTTTATAATTTGATAACAAACCTCACGATGTCTATGTCTTCAAGTAACTTATGAACGATGGGATTCCTTCTATACAAAAACAACTCGAAACTTTTGTGTGTGTGTGTGTGTGTGACTAATATGTCTGACAGTTTTGAGTATTTTTGTGTTTACCTGTTACACCGTATTTTCCCCCACGACATTAAGAGACTCTTACAAACTTACTAAGATCTTCGTTAATTTGAGGATGCAGTGTGGTAATATGTTTTTACTTGAGTTTATCAAGTTTCAACTTTTACATTCTCAGTTTTGATACTTTCAAAATCTTTTTTTGTATCCACATTTAGAAGCACTGGAACTTAATCCGATACCAAAGAATCGATACCGTGGTTTTCGTGTTTGTTGTTTCTTTTTTATCTTTTTTTTACCTGAAGTAGCTAATTTTGGAAACACGAAGTGTTTACGGTAGTTCTTTCACTCTTCTGTTGTGTGTTTTACCCTCTTTTATAAACGTTTAGTATATAGACTATTCTCTTTTTATTATATATATATCTTTTGATAATAGTCTTATATATTTCTTGATAGTATAAGTTGGTCTTTAAGTTCTTCTTTTACTGTTAAGTCTATCGTTGCCCGGTTTCTAAATATACGTGTCAAGAGGTTTCTTCTATTTATATGTGTAGTTAATGTTGTGTAAAGTAACATTTCTTGAACAGCTGTGTCAGTGTGAATGACGATCTTCTGACCCTTTGAATCGGAAACTATCTCTTCGATGCCGACAGATATTATTTTCCTCCTTGCGTCTAAAAACCACCTTCAGATGGGTCCAACCAGAGTCATCGTTGACAGCCAGTATAATAAGGTAGTAAACTCCGTCTTCCATATATTACGGAATTCTTAGCAAAGTTAGAGTCGCAGGGAAGTCAAGTCACTTCGACTGGAAACCACAGAATCACAAGTCCAACAATAAGATAGGAACGTCGGGTCTTGAGAAGAGAAGGTTCCGTGCATCAGACCACTGTGTCCCAAAGGAAATTAGGATACACCTTATACATTTGAGTCTTGTTCTTTTTATACACGAAACACAGTAAACATGTATTCAGTAAAGGGGAGAACCGTAGGATCTCCGATTACTTACTCTGAAACAGTAGGAGAGATTTATCAGAAGTACGAAGTACTCGACAGTACTTTTCCTTCCTGTACGAGACTTAGGTAAACTACATCCATGTACGTCTAACTTACAGAACAGCAATTAATATGAAAAACTAAACACCATTGGGTACACTATTATGGTAAAGGGAAAATAAGATCTTTCTTTTTGAACCTTCTTTTTTTCGTTACGTTTCTGAGGGTCGGGTCAAACCAATGTAAACCTAATCAATCGATACACGACTACGGTCATTGTTTTCTGACTGGGTTTAGAGTTCCCTCCGTTCGTGAGTCTTTCAATAAAATAAAAGTCTCACTCCACTAGAGTTGGAATAAACTAAGGATGGGACGGTTCATTATTTAGACTAAGAGATTTCAGTTGTTTTTCTATTATGTCACCGTTTCGGGAAACGTCGAAACGTTTATCGAGAGTATAGAAAACAACGTCACATCGTCTTGTATATACGTAAATCACTCATGGATGATACACGTTCTGTGACAGAGTCCGGAACCCAAAAATAAGGGGAAATGAATACTTCTTTAACTCTAAGTCTGTACGTTTCACCAAACGGGTTCCCCTAAATTAGGGTGTCGGTCACCCTAATTTTGGATGAAAATAATTGAGACCGAGAGAATGTAATTGTTATCCGATATTCTCGTTGACATCTAATAAGTGGACCACGTCCACTTCATCATCTTTAAAATATAAGGTATAGAATAGATTGGAAGAGTAGTTGACACTTGTCCATAACAAAAGCAGTAAGGTATCTACTTCTTTAATTCCGAGTCTCTTCATTCCTCGGAAGGAATGGACTTCGGTGTTGTAGACATTCACGGTTTCGATCGTAGGTGTGCATCGGGGTAGATACCCGCTGGAGGAAACGGACCTGATGAGAAGGAGAGACGACTAACCGACACCGGCACTCTGAGACGATCCCCGGTGTCGACTAACCGCCTATGTGTGGCCTATGGTCGCGTCGAAAGGATTCGGGTCACGAGACACGCAGTTAAGGGCTCCGTGCTCCGTGCGAAG
The DNA here is from genome assembly GCA_006410555.1 of Capra ibex. Lineage (NCBI taxonomy): Eukaryota > Metazoa > Chordata > Mammalia > Artiodactyla > Bovidae > Capra > Capra ibex. The sequence continues at coordinate 7,362,824 of SJYO01038983.1, read as the reverse complement.
TTCCGTGTCAAGATGACGTCACAGTCAACGGCGGTGCCAGGAACGGACAAGTTCGACCCAGGGATTGGAGACGGACCAAGATATTATAATCCAAGATTTTAGTGAACTACTGACGGGGACAGGGGTCGGGATTATTGGTCCTCCCCATTGATGTAGTACGAAGAGAACAAGTACGGTCGAACATAAAGACCTCTACTCAGAAACCAAGTCACGAGGGACCGGTCCTAGTCGTTTTATTAAAAGTTCCGGGCGACGTTTCAGTTTTATATCCCAGAGTACAAATTTTGAAGAATTGTTATAGTTCTGTAGTTGTTGTTTCGTGGTTCCATTCGTACCCCGGGAAGACTCCCACCCTGGGGCACGTTGGGCTGTCGAGTGTACGGGTACTTAAGTCAGGCCCAGGACGTCCGGAATGACTTTAGAAATCTTACTGGACCGAAAAGTGGTGTCTAAGAGGGAGCCAAAAACGTCGTGTAGACGGAGGGACGAGATTGGATCATGTCCGAACGGAACTGGTACCGACAATCCTGAACGACAACAAGTCAGCGAGTCAGTACAGACTGACAAAACGCTGGGGTACATGACGTCGTGTGGTCCGAAGACGGGAAGTGATAAAGGACCTCGAACGAATTTGAGTACAGGTAACTTGGTCACTACGGTAGGTTGGTAGAGTAGGAAACAACAGGGGAAGAGGAGGACGGGAGTTAAAAGGGGTCGGAGCCCCAGAAAAGACTACTTAACCGAGAATCGTAGTCCACCAATTTCATAACCTCGAAGTCGAAGTCGTAGTCAGGAAGGTTACTTATCAGTCCTAACTAAATGAAATCCCAACTATAACCAAACTAGAGGAACGACAAGTTCTCTGGGAGTTCTCAGAAGAGGTCGTGGTGTTAAACTTTCGTAGTCAAGAAGTCACGAGTCGGAAAAAATAACAAGTTGAGAGTGTAGGCACGTATTGACGACCTTTTGGGTATCAAAACCGTTATGAACAGTTGTTTCATTACAGAGACGAAAAATTATACGACAGATCCAAACAGTATCGGAAAGAAGATTCCTCGTTCCCAGAAAGTTAAAGTACCGACGTCAGTGGTAGGTGTCACTAAAATATCGAATTCTTTTATCAGACAACGACAAAGGTAACAAAGAGGTAAATAAACGGTACTTTACTACCCTGGCCTACGGTACTAGAAGTAAAATCCTGGGCCAGAGGTAAATAACTGGGAAAGGGAGTAAACAGGGTTTGAGGGGGTTGGAGGTCATTGGATGGGGTGAGAGGTCTGGGCGGGAGTGTGACTGTAAGAGTCCTTGTGTCGAGTGGGTAAGTTGCAAGGTCCGTTACTGATACGTTACACATGTCTATCTCTTGACTACCTCTCTCTTTCTTCCGACACGTACAAACCGTTCCATAAACAAATATTGTTAAAGACCGTAGACCTCATTAAAAACGGAAAATAATTTATATAGAGACGTGAGACTTCAACTGAGAGTTGAACCGGACTCGAAGAACTCCCTTTAAAACCCTTAAAACGGTTTGTTGTTGTGTCTCGAAGTATAAATACAATATTTTCGGTCGTCACAGTAGTGTCTGTTGAAGGAAGGAAACGGGCTCGTTAAAAGTTTTTGTGTCTAGTGTCGGCATAAGTCATGTCATTTGGTGTGGGAGGTGGGAAAATTTCAATAACTGTTGTCGTTCCGTTCTTGTACCTTCAGTATAGTTTTACCTTTTGTAACCGAGGTCACGTAGGACAACACTTTAGGAGTTCGTAACCCAATGTCGTGACTGTTGTTCCCTCTTTAATTGTTTGTAGTTCTCCCCTTTCTCTTGTGCTAAGGGCTACCTCTTTCTGTTTTCCCCCTCTTCAAGTTTTCCGGTGTATCCGGTCTTACAGGACACGCATGGGTTCTGAGGTCGAGAAGATTCAGTGAAGGCCACCTATTGTCGCTATTAAATAACCCATAAACGGTACCCGGACCGCACCGAACTAATGTACAGTATAAATAGACCAGAAGGATTGTTGGGACCCGAAGGGACCACCGAGTCTACCATTTCTTAGACGGACGTTTCATCCTCTGGGTCCAGGTTAGGGACCCAGTCCTTCTAGGGGACCTCTCCCCTTACCGATGGGTGAGGTCATAAGAACCGACCCTTTAGGGTACCTATCTCCTCGGACCTCCCGATGTCAGGTACCCCAGTGTGTCTCAACCTGTGCTGACTCGCTGATTGTGAAAGTGAAAAGTGAATTGTTAGGACCCTTCATCCATAATAAGGGGAGTAAAATATCTACTCCTTTTGATTCCAGGTCTCTTCATTCTGCGGAACGGGTCTCAGGACACAGAACCTTCACCAAGTCGACTTACATGTCTACTGGGAGACGTCCAGTCCTTGGAAGGAAGTAGATAAGACAGAGTGAGGGCCGACTGACTGACGTGGGTACCGGTGTCAACTACCGTACTCCGACCTCCAGACTGTGTTCTCGTCGATTAGGTACCCTACCGGTCGTCGGATACTGAGCACGTCGGTCCGAGTCTTTACGCTAGACCCGGGTGACCCGAGGAGAGAATCTAATATCTCAGATCTTTTAATGTCGGTGGTTCAGTGCCTTCGACTCGACTTCCGACAATTCTACGTGAATTATGTCCTCGTCGGTAAGACCCAGTGTGCAATTGTTTTCACTTCTCTGGATGTCCGTCTCCCTCCCCTTTTGTCGTACCTACGTGTCCTTCTTCTTCTCTACAGTTCTCTTTCACTCATGTTTTAGTCTCTCTCTGTTTCTACCTCTCTAGTCCCGTCCCTGTGACTCAGTTTCCCTTCTCTCGACCCCAATCGGGGAGCCCAAGGACGGTCTCGGGGCTGAAATCCGGGGTCCTCGGAACCGACGCAATACCACGGGTCGAACCCAAGGACACTACAGAGACCCTGGGGTCCTGTTCGGAAAGATGGAGTCCTCTCACCCGGAGACACCGTTGGAGGGGGGTGGTTTTAAGACTGAAGTTGTTGGACTGACGTTTCGATAAGAATGAGATGTACTGACGTACGGGGTGGGGGAGCAAGTGCTATTCCCGCGGTGGGTGGCACACGGGGTCCCTGTCGACTCTTCGGTTTCCAGGGGACCCGGTTCGAGGTGCAGAGAGAATGAAAATAATTGGAAGACACCGGTGATAGGGACTCACCTCTGGCCCAGAGACGGAGACCCGGTGAGGGGTCGTCAGGGTCGAAGGGGAGGTCCCAGTGAGAAGTCCGGAGGACAACGGTGCCAATATCGGTGGTAGTAGAGTCCATGGACTGGACCTCGAGTTCCCCGTGGTTTCGTCCACCAGTCGGAACTTGAACCGGAGGAGTGAAAGGAGATACAGGGGAGGAGGGGGTTGTGGGTCTACATCCGAAACATCTCAGATCTCTAATTAGACCTATGCCTCATTTGTTTTCGTCTTTATCAACTCAGTTCTCCAGTTCTACACTCGTCTGGGACAGAAGTGTAGACCTAGGAGGAGGATTACCGACCCAGTGGAACCCGTTCGACAGCTAGACTCAGGATCCATTGTACCTAGAGATATATTACTATCCCTTCCACTACTCGACTCCGGGGAAGGTCGACACTGAAAGTTTTTAGGGTTACATTTACGGTAAGGGAAACAACCGTAAATCTCTTGTAGTGGGACAGACCTAGGAAAGACCTTAAACACGAATTAGTAGTGTGGTAAAACCGACGTTTATAGTTTTTCCGAGAAGGGTCCACCGCGCCACCATTCCTTAGGTGGACGGTTACATCCTCTGCGTCCTCTGTACCCAAGTTAGGGACCCACCCTTTCTAGGGGACCTCTTCCTTTACCGTTGGGTGAGACCATAAGAACGGACTCTTTAGGGTGCCTGTTCCCTCGGACCACCCAGGTCAGGTACCCCAGTTCTTCTCAGTCTGTGCTGACTCGTGTCTTGTAGTGTAGTTTTCCCCGATGTCTCCCCGACTCGTCTGATGTCCTTTCCTGGGTGGAAGTATCCCTTCTGTGGCTTTGTTTGATCGACTTCTAAGTTCGTTCTTCTTCCTTCAAGAGTCGGGGTCCTTGAACGCCCGTTGACACACTTGTCGTCTCCACGTCCCGCACACATAACGACTTAATCGTTTAAAGATTCCGTAGATAGTGTCGTCCGGGCGAACGTCCGAAATAAATCCATTTTGAGGGTAACTCGGAGTCGAGAGTCCCGGGTCGGACTGAGTCTCGAAGTCTTAGAACCGGACGTCACGCTACTCAGTACCACTACTTTAAAGTTCTCTTTTCCTGTAAGAATTTTAATCGAAACTCTGTCGTTGACCTGCATGAAAACGAGACCTTCTCGGAAAGGGTCCAATAAAATCAACTACAGGAGAAATTCCCCTGAGTCTACCGACCCAAACGGAGACCAAGGGATTGGGAGCCCGGGGAGTCTCCGGGTCGTGAGGTCTGGGAGGGACACGTTAAGGAAAGTTCCTTCGTTCACGTCCGGGGCCCGTGTCTGGGAGTCCGGACGAAACTGGGAGTGTGAAGGCCGACACCACCAAGGTTCTCCCCGACCTCAAGAGTCTCCTCGGATTCCTCTCCTACTCCGACCGAACCGAACTGGTGGGGGTCACGATCTTCAAGGTGACGGCTTGTGTCTGCCCCACACCCCCAGAGGAGAGTGGGGTAGAGTACTCGGGAGACTGAGACGTGTCCGGGGGAACCGCGGAAAACTGGCCCGGAGGAGGGTCCCGTCCTTTAGTTTCGGCTACGACTGAAACGTCAGTCTTATAAAGGTACTCGTTACTCTACACCTACTTGTTAAAGAGGTGACAAGGGACATGTTGTCTCCCAAGACAACTTTGGCCCGTCCTCACCGAGTCGAGGGTAGGAACTAAAGGGGGTTACCTCTCGACCGAGAGAGGCAGAGGTAGGGAGGAGCCCCTGCACGACAGAATACCCCTGTCAACCCTAACGGGAGTTTTTAGGTTTACCCGTGTCTCAATGACCCAGAAGTCCCTTGGACCATCCTCGACATTCATCTTTGTTACCCGTGTCGGGTCGACTACTCGAGACTCTTCTAGGTTTTCCAGATTTATTTACGTAGAGGGAAAACGGTACACATGTGAGTAAATTAGTAAGTAAATTGTTCTTGACTCCCGGTTGGTTGGTATGTCGTAGCACTCCGATAAAATGTCCTTGATGACGGTACTTCTTCTGTGCCGACGACGGGTGTTTCTTGAGTGGAAAAATCTACCAACAACAACAAAATTAACGATTCAGTACAGGTTGAGAAACACTGAGGTATCTGACATCAGGTGGTCGGAGGAGATGGGAACCCTAAAGGGTCCGTTCTTATGACCTCATCCAAGGTAAAGGAAGAGGTCTCCTAGAAGGGTTAGGTCCCTAACTTGGACGTAGAAGACGAATCGTCCGTCTAAGAAATGGTGACTCGGTGGACCTTTCGGGGTAAATATACCACCATGACCATTTGTCCGGTCCCGTCACACATGAGTGTCTCCGAAGATGTTTTATACTACTCTATGTCTCTCTTCTTTACCTTCCATGTCTACTCCCGTCCGAGACTCTCTTTCCACTTCCACAAATAGTAATTAATTCTTTTAATTTTTTAAGAGGTTCGGTCAGAAGTCGTTATCTACTTGGCACTTGAAGGTCTACAAGTTCGACCTAAATCTTTTCCGTCTCCTCGTTCTCTAGTTTAACGGTTGTAGGCGACCTAGTACCTTTTTCGTTCTCTCAAGGTCTTTTTGTAGATAAAGACGAAATGACTGATGCGGTTTCGGAAACTGACACAGCTAGTGTTGTTTGACACCTTTTAAGACTTTGTCTACCCTTATGGTCTGGTGGACTGGACGGAGAACTCTTTGGACATACTTCCAGTCCTTCGTTGTCAATCTTGACCTGTGTCTTGTTGTCTGACCAAGGTTTATCATCCTTTTCCTCATGTAGTTCCGACATATAACAGTGGGACGAATAAATTGAATATACGTCTAATGTAGTACACTTTACGGTCCGACCTTCTTCGTGTTCGACCTTAGTTCTAACGACCCTCTTTATAGTTATTGGAGTCTATACGTCTACTGTGGTCAGAATACCGTCTTTCACTTCTTCTTGATTTCTCGGAGAATTACTTTCAATTTCACCGAATTTCGAGTTGTAAGTCTTTTGTTTCTAGTACCATAAACCAGGGTAGTGAAGTACCCTTTACCTACCCCTTTGTCACCTTTATCACCGTCTGAAATAAAAACCCCCGAGGTCTGACTGACGTCTACCACTGACGTCGGTACTTTATTTTTCTGCGAAGGAGGAACCTTCTTTTCAATACTGGTTAGATCTGTCATATAAGTTTTCGTCTCTGTAATGAAACAGTTGTTTCCAGGCAGATCAGTTTCGATACCAAAAAGGTCATCAGTACATAGTTATGTTCTCAACCTTATATTTTTTTCGACTCACGGTTTCTTAACTACGAAAACTTGACACCACAACCTCTTCTGAGAACTCTTAGAGAACCTGACGTTCCTCTAGGTTGGTCGGGTAGGATTTCCTTTAGTCAGGACTTACAAGTAACCTTCCTGACTACAACTTCGACTTTGAGGTTATGAAACCGGTGGACTACCCTTCTCGACTGAGTAAACTTTTCTGGGACTACAACCCTTTCTGACTTCCACCCTCCTCCTCTACCAACCTACCGTAGTGTCTGAGTTACCTGTACTCAAATTCATTTGAGGTCCTCGACCACTACCTGTCCCGCCGGACCGCACGACGACAGGTACCCCAGCGTTTCTCAGTCTGTGCTGACTCACTGACTTTGATCATACCAAACACATTGATCAGACAACCTGTTTGTACTGAGCATCGTGTAATCTTTACGTTGAAAAACCGACTGAGGAGGACAGGACCAAAAAGGGGTAAGGAGAGAGAGAGAGAGACGACAAACTCTAGTTTCGGTACTCGTTCTCCTTTCCATTTCTCTAACCTGTCGAAACTGAACCGGTTTCCTTCTTGGGGACCAACCTGGTCCCGTCCTGAGTAGGGAACCCCAGTACGGTACCTACGAGGGTTCTAGGGAAAACCTCCGGAGGTAGGATGTCAAAGGAACTGAAACTGTTTACACTGAGGTAAGGACCTCGGTGAGCTCCGTGGCCCTCGGTGTGTCGAGCAGAAAGGCGGGATAAGGCAGGAGGGAGTCCGTGAGAGTCTGTTCTAGATTCCCCTGGATTGGTGTGTGAATAAAAAACCGTATTGGGTGTAGAGTACCCGTCCTTTGTCAACGTAGGGAATGGGACTTTTTGAGACACCCACGTCAGATTCGTGGGGGTCGTGAGATAGGACCGAGAACGTAGATGCAGCGTTCAGTGGGGAGGGAGTAAGAGATGAAGAACCCTCCTCGGTCCACGATCAGTACCGACCGATCCAGTGGTCACGGACACAAAGGGATGACGTTTCTTGTCGAGAGACGTAAGAGGTCGTCGTAGACGTGGGAGGGGACTTTCTCCTTAGAGGAAGGGGGTCTTTTTAGAGAAGAGAGTGGAAGAGGGGAGAGGTGGGAGGGACTGGGAAAGGGGGTAGGAAATAGACCGACTTCTTACTTCTGTGTGCTCGGGAAGGGGAACTTTTAGACGTAGGACCCCACACGAGAGTATGAGTAACACCCTAGGACTAAAGTAGAATACTTCAGAGTCACCGCTCTTGATCACCGTTCTTAGGGTAAAGTTGTAGAACAATTACCGGGTAGTAACATCGTCGGGTAGACCTGTACCGTAGAGGGTCCTACGAGTCGGTTCGATACCAGACGAACCTACGTCTTCATCCCCTGGAGAGTTTCTGGGTCAATGAAAGTTCTCCGAGGAGTGACCGACTAAAGGAATGAGTGTTAGGTCCACTCAAAAAAGGTAGGGTCTCAAATGGACCTCCTGAAGTCCCACCCCAAATTTTATCCTTCGATGTCTGACTTCAGAAGACTCGTCGCATCGACTCTTTCCTGTCCCAACTTTACTTAGGTACAAAGAAGTGTGTCTCCTAAAGAAAGAGACGTCCCACAACAGAAAGATCGTCTGGTGTCGGTGCCTTCCGGTGGGTGCCTCACCTCCTAGGTGTGAGTCGCAGATGTGTCGTCGTCGTCTTTCCCTCCGACTGGAGTGACCACTCCGGTGAAGTCGTGGGAACCAGAACCGGGTAGGGACTCGTAGAGACTGTCTCATCTTCTACGAGGGTACTCGTTTTCCTTTCATCATGTCGGGTCCTGGGGACCTAATGGTCGTACAACGATTGGAAGACAATGGAGGTATATTTGGGTTGGGGTCCTCGGGTTGTCGGTTTGAGACTCGGGACTCATCCTGCACTTTTGACTCAGTATCTAGCCACTGAGTAGTCACTCTCTGGTGTGTTACTCAGTCCGTCTCCTCGGGACCCCTGTGATCAAAATTTAGACTTAAGAGACCTGACGGAGATCTCTTGGTGGGAACTTCCCCTCTTTCGGGGTCTTATGTACCCACCCTTCCGTTTAGGTCTGTGGTTTCAGGGGAGACTCTTGGTACCGTGTTCAACCGAAAGACGTGCCGAGAGACCCTCGGACCCCAAAACACGTTATCTAAGATTTCAACAAGACATTAGCGACAAAGTGAATGACTTTTGTTCAAAAAGGTAGGGGAGTGCAAACGACGGACGGGAGCCACTGAGTAGTGAAAAGTAAAGTAATAGACTGGGACCTGTGTCTTCCTGCCAATCCCCTGTCCTACCACTGTATCTTGTCGTCGACTCCTGTATCGGACCGAATAATGTGTTTGGACCCAAACTTTGGACCGTAGTGTAAACTACCCTAGACCTCGTTCCGTGAACGAAGTAAAAGAAAAAGGGTAGTAATTTCGTCTTTACTATTACGTAAACTTCCCAACGACGATTCAGTGAAGTCAGCACAGACTGAGACACACTGGAGTATCTGCCGTCGGGTGGTCCGAGGGGACAGGGACCCTAAGAGGTCCGTTCTTGTGACCTCACTCAACGGTAAAGGAAGAGGTTACGTACTTTCACTTTTCACTTTCCCTTCAGCGAGTCAGTACAGGCTGAGAAGCGCTGGGGTACCTGACGTCGGATGGTCCGAAGGGACAGGTACCCTAAAAAGTCCGTTCTCATGACGTCACCCCACGGTAGTGGAAGAGGTACCTCCTTATTCTCTCTACGACAAAGATTTACCGGGTCTCACTTCCTTCACTTGACTTCACTTTCGAGATTTACCGGGTCTCACATCATTCATTTGACTTCACTTTCGAGTCAACGAAGACTGAGAAACTCTAGGGTACCTGACATCTGGTGGTCCGAGGAGACAGGTACTTAAGAGGTCCATTCTTAAGATCTTACCCAACGGTAAGGGAAGAGGTCCCCTAACTTGGACATAGAGAGTGTGACGTCCGTCTAAGAAATGGCAGACTCGGTGATACCTTCGGAGTCTCACATCATTCATGAGATATTACCCTATTTATAACATAACAAATGATTCCTAAACACAAAGTAACTCCTAAAGAGAAGAAGTCTTTAAACGATAAACGAATGTTTCAATCTATTAATAAATAGTAAATGAACCCCCGTTTTTTTTCTTGTGACACGGTTATATAGGGGAGAAGGGGGTGGTGGGAGGTTTTCAGTTTGTCGGCCTTCCTAGATTTGGTCGACCTTGTGTGTTTGGGAACTCTGTTCCCGGAGTAAGTCAGGTAAAACATAGACGTCCCGGACCGTTTTTCACGAACCCCTCACCAAGTTCTATTTATGTTCCGACTTGTCACACATACAGCTGTAACTTGTAAAAACCAAACAGAGTACGTATAGACCTGTGTAAATAAGTAGTTCTTGGAGGTAAATCTCGGACGTGTGGTATAATACACTCCGTGTTGAACCGGTAGGTGTGCACACGCGTACGAGTCAGTGATTCGGCACAGGTGGAGAAGCGTTTGAGTGTCCCTGACGTCGGACGGTCCGAGGGGGCAGGTACCCTAAAAGGTCCGTTTATTATGACCTCACCTAACGGTAAAGGAGGAGGTCCACCAGAAGGACTGGACCCCTAGGTCGGAGTCAGAGGAACCAGAAGACGTAGCCGGTGGTGCGGTGGACCCTTCGGTCGGTAGGTGTGTGTTTTATTGTTTTTGTTCTGCACGAGTCCACTCCCCTAAGTTCCGGTGTCTCACTGACCCTCCTAAACTTATCAGGACCTTTTGCAAAGTCTCCGTCTGAACCTTCGATCCTGAGTTTTCTTGTCCACCTTAGGAGATGGTCCGTCCTACTCTACCCCGTGGAACTTCCGCCTTCCCGATCGAGTGCTCCCACCATCGTCGCCGACGGCACTAGCCGTTCGTCGCGGGTCGTGCCTAAGTACCTATGTGACTCGTGAGGTCCCCGAAAAGTCTTTGCAGAGTCTCCCCAAAGACAGTTTCCGACAGAAGGCTGGAAGTTTGGGAGTCACTGGATCTCTGAACTCAAGAAGTGCATTCGTCCTAACGGAACCCTTGCGGACCCCACAAGTCTAGTACCTGGATATTCTAACCCTTGTTGCGAGTAGTTTATCCACTAGAGACCGACAACGAAACAATAATTCCGAAGGAAACCAAATCACCAAGGAGGGATGTCACCTTTGACGAGAGGGTTTGCTGTCGGACGAAGAGTGTGGTCGGTGACCCGTCGAGTAGGTGGTAGAGAAAAATACAGGGAATTAGAGTCCCACTACCCTCCACATAGGTTCACTGGGAAGGAAGGTGTCGGCGAAGGGAGACGTGGACCGAAGACCAAAGGGTCCATTGCCGACGATAAATCGGAGCCTCAACGTCCTCTCTGGGACCCCTGACTGACGTCACCCAAGGCGACCCAAGTGTCGGTGAGAGGGAGTACGAAACGGTTGACGCCAGGTGGGTCCGAAAACCACTCCCGTCGACGTTTTATACACCACACCAACGTGTCTCGTAAAAGAAGACTGCCCCTATCTCAACAAAATGTTATCGCACAACCAAAGACGACGTGTTGTCTCCCTTAGGCGAGACACATAGTTATATAGGGGAGGGAGAACCTGGAGGGAGGGTGGGTAGGGGGCGGGGTAGGGCGGAGAGATCCGGTAGGGCCTAGTACCTCGACTCAGGGGACATGATGAGTCGTCCAAGGGTGGTCGACAGACCAAATGTGCACCGTCACATAGAGAGATAGGGGCAGAGGGTTAAGTGAGGGGTAGGTGTACAGACAAGAGATAAGGACGGGACTTTTATTCTGAGTAGACATGGTAAAAAGATCTAAGGTGTGTATATGCAATTATACTCTATAAACAAAAAGGGACAGNTGATAAGTCGTCCAAGGGTGGTCGACAGACCAAATGTGCACCGTCACATAGAGGGATAGGGGCAGAGGGTTAAGTGAGGGGTAGGTGTACAGACAAGAGATAAGGACGGGACTTTTATTCTGAGTAGACATGGTAAAAAGATCTAAGGTGTGTATATGCAATTATACTCTATAAACAAAAAGGGACAGACTGAATGACGTCAGACACACTATCAGAGATCCAGGTAGATGTAGACGGTGCTTCTACAGTCCCTCCGTCGTATTTTGACAACTTTACTACTGCTCAAACCTTGGACTTTCCACACCGAGACTTAGGGTCAAGACTGTGACTGGTCGACACGTCGCAACGTGTTTAGCGAATTGGAGAGACTCTGAACTACTGTAGTACACGTTTGGTCTGAAGCATTGAGACGGAGCGTCCCAACAAAACTCGTGCTCGCTACCACGCCTACTCCTTGGGCCGTGTCTCCCCGTCCCTCCGACTAAAGTCTCGGACGTAGAGTCCTGACACGAACGTCGGGCAGTAAGGGTCACACGGTCCGTGGTAGGACCCGTGTACCAACGTGCCTACGTGCCTCAAGTGGAGGAGACGGGCGAGGTCACCCGAGTCAGGTCACTGGTAGGCAAGGGTCACCGTGTCGGACACAACCTGAGAAGGACTGAGACCCACCCCGGGTAAGACCTACGTAGACTGAGCGCGACACGACCCTTACTTTTATTTTACCGAGACCCTACATTTGTTGTCTAACCACACCTCGACCCTTCGCCCGTCGTCCTTACACTTTTATGCTAGAACCAACTTATCGACACCGTTTATAAGAACTGTAAGTCTGTAAGTCCGTTTATTAGTCTGTAAGAGCCAGACAAGAATCCCACTCTCCTCGAGAACGGGGTCTAACACCCCGACCTTTTTAGGCAAGAAGTACCCCCCCTCGTCAAGAAGGTTCGTTGGGGTACCGCTGTCGGACCCACGACTCTTCGGTCCGGTTGAGAGTGGTCGTGTCCCTTGGTCTCGAGTCCCGTGTCCGACCCCTCCCGCCCCCCGACACTTGGCGGTTGCCTTCACCGTCGAGAGGGATGGGAAGACGAGACGAGTTTCCGTACAAAGAGTGCCATGAGAGGTATCCGTCTTTCCCTTGCTGGGAGGATAGTGTCGGTGTAAGTAACTTGTGGACGAGTGCTCTCCCCCTCACTTCTGGGGGGTTGTAGAGATTGGTCACACGAAATCCGAAACGAACGGGAGGAGAGTGGACCACAGAACCGATTAGTAAGTGACTCTTTTGTCTGGGGTAGTCCGTTCACGTACAGTGAGGGACGTCGGCAGTCTTAAGTTCGTCTTTTGTCTTGGAAGGATTCACAATTTTGTCTCCTGCATCGTAACTGTATATGTGTCGTGGTACACAGGCTGTCTCCCGATCGCCCTTCGACGGCACATTGTCCCTCGAGTCGGACCACGAGGCACTACTGGATCTCCCCACCCTACCCCCTTCGCTCCCTCCGCGTTCTCCCGGTCCTCTATCTATGTATCTATACATCAGTCGCCGTAATCTACGTCCGAGACTTTACTCGGAGGGAGAGTCCTGACGCGAAGGTAGAGTAGTAAGGGTCACACGGTCCCTGGTGGGACTCGTACACGAATGCGACTACGAAATGTACATCAATAATATATATATCAATGCTGACTAAGTACAACAACATGTCGTCTTGGTTGTGTTTAACATCTCGTTGATAGGAGGTTAATTTTTTTCTTTTGTCCCTTAGATTATGGTCCTTTGCCGACACCTCTTCTTACTTCTGATCTCCCCCAAAGGTTGCTTTTCCTCCTCCCTCCGTCAGAACAGGGGGTCGCCTCCACGACCCGAGGGGGGTCGACTCGGGTTGGTGCCCCCCGCACGGACGTTCTTTGGTCCGCTCTCCGTCGTAGACGAGACCTCCAGAGTGGGTGTCTGCCTCCCTCCTCCTTACGGGGCGCAGAGGGAAGGCGGTGGACTATTGGAGGGTGGTCGTGGAGCTTGACTGATGTGGGCCCCTCCTCGGTCGACTGTGCCCTGCACCCTTTCCGTCCCCGGCGGGCGCCGTCCGTCTCGGTCCGTCCCTCCCTGCACTCTGGAGCGGTTCCTGGTCGTGCGGTCCCCGTCGCTGCAACCGGAAGGAAAGTAGGAGTGTCTTTGGTAGTGTGCGAGTCTGTCCTCAGGGAGAAGTGGGCAAAGAGACTATGCCTTTTGCTTCAAGTCTTCCCAAGTTTTTTTAGCGGGTACCCCAGAATCTCGACTCTATAAAACCGTAGGCTTGATTAGATTCGACAGACTCTAAATTTGAGAGTTTGAAACAAAAGAGAGGACTGTCCTTTCGACCCATTCAAACCTACTTTCACTCGGTCTAGATAGAAATCTGAGTTGGTTTCCGAAATTTGAATTAAAGACTTTTGGCGTTAATTACCTTTTATGTAAACACGGTTTCTCGTTCGTTGATTTCTTTTGTTCGGACACCGGACGACCTCGAACTGTCGGCCAGTCGGAACTTCTTGCTCGGACCCCGAACTTGGTAGAGGTCCCTGTCGCGCGACGCGAGTCCTTGCACCTGCCTTAGACGAGGGCCGGCCAGTTCCGGCGGGGTCCAGAGGGGCTCAGTGACTTCGGAAAGGCGGGCACAGGGACGGGCCGTGGTGAGACACCTCAAGGGTGTCGAAGTACAGTCGCTAGGTACTTCAGGGACGTGACTTCCGATAAGGTCCGGTGGACCCTGGGAGGAGGGCCCTGAGACTGGGGGTTCAGTCCAGTAAACCGCGGGGAGGGGTGAGAGGAGAGGTGTGGGACACGCTCCGACGTAGGGCCCTGACCTACGTGACGAGACGTTACCAGACAAAAGAGTCGCTAGACAGGATTACCTGACACTCGCGATGTCATACACACGTCCCTATGCGTCCCTGGGTCCTATAAGAATTGTTGTGCCAAGTCGCCTTTCTTACACGTTAGCCCACAGGGAAGCTGGAACTTAATATAGGGTGCCTACGATAGGAATTTTCCGTCATTAAATCCGAAACTTGGAGTCAAAAAAGGAGATTTTTTACTTTAATGATAATGGAAGGAATCGACACATTGTGTCCCTCGAGTCGAGACCCTACTGGATCTCTCCACCCTACCCCCTCCCTACGAGTTCTCCCTCCCCTATATTCATATCCATATAACGATTAAGTGAAACAACATGTCGCCTTTGATTGTGTCCTAACATTTCGTTAAGATGAGGTTAATTTTTTTATTTATTTTCCTTTACATTAAGTTGAATTCTTTTTCCTTATTATTTTTAATTTCTTGAATTTATAATGAAAAGAAATTCTTTCCCAACGACACCGACAAGTGTCTAATCTGAACGAGTTGGTGATAGTAAAGGAAAGAAGGAACTGTAAAACTTTCGTCTGATGAGACAAGAGAGAATTTTACGAAAACCTAGTGCTTTCTTATTTTATAACCCTATCTATCCGGTACTAAAACTTCGTTCCACTACTATCCTTGATTCTACGTCATATCCTTTACCTTTGGTGAGGCTCATTAAGTTCTTCTTTCACTAAATTACACCCTATAATCCCCTCATTTTGACGGTTTCCTCGATCTCCTTACCTGCGGTGCCCGGGTCGTGACCTGATAGTTCAAGTTCCTGTAGGCCAGGTACCATCGACGGGACGGGTGCAGTCCTCCGAGACAACGACGGTGTTGTCGGTTCAGTAGAGGGTCGATATTGGAGTGGACAATCGAAGGATCCCGAAGGGTCCGCCACGCCCACCACTTCTTGGACGGACGGTCACGTCCTCTGTATTCTCTGCACCCGAGGAAGGGACCCAGCCCTTCTAGGGAACCTCCTTCCGTACCGTTAAGTGAGGTCATAAGGACGGACCTCTTAGGGTACCTGTCTCCTCGGACCACCCGACGTCAGGTACCCCAGTGTTTCTCAGCCTGTGTTGTCCTCACTGAATCGCACGTGTGTGTAATCAGAAGATAACGGCGTACTGTTAAAGTAGTATTTGGATCCCCGACTTTCGTTGTGTGTAATGATAGAGTATCAATGACACCAGTCCTTAGGTCCGTATCGAATGTACGTAGGAGACTGAGTCGCAGAGCACTTCGACGGTAGTACCACAGTTGACCCCGACGTCAGAGTAGACTCAGGACGGGCCCCTTCCTTGACGAAGGTTCGAGTGTACCGACAACCACCGTAAGTCGAAGAACGTCCGACACTCTTTTACCCGAAGTCAAAGAATGACTAATAATAATTCGTCTGCCGTAGGAGTTGGAGAACGGTGTACCGATGATCGAAGGGTTTTTGGTCACTCTCTTTCTCGTAGAGGATCGTTCTACCTACTACTTCAGAGTACGTTGTATTAGTACATGTACATTAAGGTAGTGGAAGGGTGTAGGGTACCCAATAATGTCCCCAGGAGTTGGAGACCCTAGATTACGAACTACTAGACTTCACCTCGACTACATTATTATCATTATTTTACATGTTATTTACATTATTCGAACTTAGTAGGGTTTTGGTAGGAGGGAGACCAAACATCCTTTTAACAGAAGATACTTTGGGCAGGGCCCCCGACGACCTTCAGTGTCCAGGATGGCGGGTATAAAGTCCTCTTTCCTAAAGTGTTCCCACACTTACAGTCGTTCCTCTTAGAGCCCCGGTAGACTCTCAGACAGGTGGTGTGGAGCAAACGGTCGTTGGAATCGTCGTTCTCCTACCGAAGTGGAGTGAAGACGGAGAGTACGATGAGTGGTTACGTAAATTGGAGTTTCGTCTTAAATGTAATATTGGGATCTACGGTTCCTAAGACCTTTTACAGTACATAGGAAACTGTTGAAGAGATTGATCTACCTTCCATCGTAACACCAACTCTCTCAGTCAAGTTTTATAGTTGTGGTCTCGGTGCACTATAACTCGTAGACGAGATCGCCCTTTAAAATGATTGCACTACTCTTTTGTACGTAACTCATAAACGACACCATCGCAGTCACAATGTCTTACCAGTTCTCGTACCCGAACATCAGTCTGACGGACCTACACCTAAGACAAAGATAGAATTTTAGGAGTAGACATTCCACCCGTACTATGCGTGTGGATATGTCAGTACATTAGTCCTTCCCAAACCGTATCTCAGTCTTAAGTCATCTCTGTAGTAGTAAGGACACCCAGTTCCTTAAAGGATTCACGAAAGGTGTGTAGTAGAGTAACCTAGAAGTGATCTCGTAATACTTCGACGATGACAATAAGGGTAAAGTGTCTACTCTTTTGGCAGAGTCGCTCCAATACGTTAAAGGGGTTTTGATAATTTTGGTTCATAACCTTCTCAAGTACCGAAAATCAGAAACCCAATTTGACGGAAGAGAAGTGGGAGACTTCTATTTTAACTAAAAATATTTACCGGTATTAGTTTGATTGTCCTTATTACTATTAGGAAATTTTAATACCTCCTGAAATGTCAAATGTTCAACGAAAAAGTGAACTCGGGAGACTATTTTACGGCATTACACACATAAGCAACAAACCAAACTTTTATGAGTTAAGACTTTGTCTTTACCTTTTTTGATCTGTTTACTTTAAGTATTTTATACAATAATGTCTTTGATACTGCACATATAAATTGATATCTATCTTTCAAATTTTCTATACAAAAACGACGACGACGACGATTCAGCGAAGTCAGGGCAGGCTGAGACACACTGGGGTATCTGCCGTCGGGTGGTCCGAGGGGGCAGGGACCCTAAGAGGTCCGTTCTTGTGACCTCACCCAACGGTAAAGGAAGAGGTTACGTACTTTCATTTTTCACTTTCACTTCGACGAGTCAGCACAGGTTGAGAATCGTCGGGGTACCTGACGTCGGATGGTCGAGGAGGTAGGTACCCTAAAAGGTCCGTTCTCACGACCTCACCCCACGGTAACGGAAGAAGAAGAAGAAGAAGAAGAAGAAGATGAAAAATCCTCCGTGACTTATAAGGACTCCGTGGACGCGTGATTTATATTCACTGTCTATTTATACGTACTCAGGACCCTCCAGGACTATAAGACCCACACGATATATATGCACTCGTTACTTATAGGTACTCCGGTATTAAGTCGGTGTGTAACTGACTGTGGGTAAGACTGAACACACCGGGGACGTTTTGGAGTACCGACTTTGCGTCCGGACGAGTCGTCCACTTGACGTTCGATGTCGATAACACGACCACATGAACTCGACAGAGAGGTTGGTGAACACACAAGAACCCGTCCCGTGAAAGGTGACCCCTCGGGGAATTGAGTTTGGAGTTGAGAGTAGGACATTGGCTTGGTAGTCGCCCCTTCCAGGGGTTCCCCCTTCCAACTACACCGTCTCCCACTCCACCCGTCTACCTGTGACGGGTGGGGTCCCAAGGCACGACACCAGGAAGACGGGACCAGTGTGCCTTGGGCGCACGAGTAGAGAAGAACGAAGGTGATACACAAAATGTAACTAAGACATTAGGTGCTCTAAGCTTTGGGAGTAAACCGATCACTCGGAAAGATAAGGTACTGGAGTCCATCCCACATGGTCAACCGGACCATCACTGGAATCTCCGATGCCGACGGAGATTGTGTCATTGAAGGGAACACTATTCACTACCCTTCGTCCATTACTAGTACGAGGAAAGTAATACCTATTCCTTTAATTCTTTGTGTCTCCTATACACTAATAGATTCCTGTGAGCCGGTCACTCATCTAATTAACCTTAATTGTGTATCCAAAGAGGTTGAGGTTCTAATCAAGGAAAATAAGATTTGTTCTAGGTGTATTGTTGTTGTTGTTTAGTCTTCCATGTTTTTTTTTTTCTTTCTTTCTTTGTCCAAAAAGAACACCCGGAGGTTTCTTTTAAACGTTTCTTTTTAAGGTTCCGACAAGACTCGTCGCCAAGGACCCGTCTTGTTCCGTAACGAGATCGTTTGCGGAACAAAAATACCTCGGTGAGCGTGTGGACGGGTACGACCCTCGTAGGAATTGTCTCCGAGGACCAAATCTATGTGTCTACGGGAAGGAGACAAGGAGTAGCTAAGACATTTGTGTCGGAGGAATACCTGTTCCGACGGTCGACTGTCTGTGTATTCTCCGAGACTACGATAATCCTTAATGTAGGTCTTTTTTTCCTCCGAACTCGGTCTTTCCCCAGTCAGTAGACGCACAGGAAGGACTTCGACCTAGAGAACGATCTGTCAGATCGGGAGTCTCTAAACTGGACACACAAACGAGACCGAGAAAATTGACAACTGAAAACCTAGTTGAAATCCAACCGAGCCCATGCTTTGAACGAAAGGAGTTTAATTATCAATGAGCTTATTCGTGTAAGACCAGAAGGAAGGTAAGGAAAGGAGTAACGGAAACTTCGGTGCACATTTATTTCCAACGACCGGCTTTCCTAGACCCCCGACACTGATTCCGGAAAGATCTCTCCCTTCCGAGGACCCATCTCTGATAAATTCGGTTAAGGGTTCGAAAACATCCTTCGTCGTCAGAAAAATCCCAAAGGGACCACTGAGTCTACCATTTCTTGGACGGACGTTACGTCTCTGGGTCCAACTAGGGACCCAGTCCTTCTAGAGGACCTCTTTCGTTACCGTTGGGTGAGACCATAAGAATGAACTTATTAACGTCCCTGTCTCCTCGGAGCACCCGATGTCAGGTACTCCAGTGTCTCAGTACTGACTCGCTGATTTTGTGAAGAGTCAGAAAAGTCTCCTCTTTTACCCATTCGGTGTTACCTTGGAACCTTTATTAAAAGTTGTCAGTAAGTCAAGTCAAGTCAACGAGTCAGCACAGGCTGAGAAACACTGGGGTACTTAGCGTCGTGCGGTCCGGAGGGACAGGTAGTGGTTGAGGGCCTCAAGTGAGTCTGAGTGCAGGTAGCTCAGTCACTACGGTAGGTCGGTAGAGTAGGACCCAGCAGGGGAAGAGGAGAACGGGGGTTAGGGAGGGTCGTAGTCTCAGAAAAGGTTACTCCGTTGAGAAGCGTACTCCACCGGTTTCATGACCTCAAAGTCGAAGTCGTAGTAAGGAAGGTTTCTTTAGGGTCCCGACTAGAGGAAGTCTTACCTGACCAACCTAGAGGAACGTCAGGTTCCCTGAGAGTTCTCAGAAGAGGTTGTGGTGTCAAGTTTTCGTAGTTAAGAAACCGCGAGTCGGAAGAAGTGTCAGGTTGAGAGTGTAGGTATGTACTGATGACCTTTTTGGTATCGGAACCGATCTGCCTGGAATCAGCCGTTTCAGTACAGAGACGAAAACTCATTCGTAGAAAATCAAAGTACCGATGTTAGTGGTAGACGTCACTAAAACCTCGGGGTTTTTTATTTCAGACTGTGACAAGGGTGACAAAGGGGTAAGCCGTGGGGTCTACACATTTAAAAGACGTTTAAATGTGACCGAAACGAGAACAAAGGTAAAGTAGTATCGGTATAATGGAGAAAGTTAACAAGTAGTTTAGAGATCTAATCTTTATGTAGTGTTTTTGATGAGATAAGTGCCTATACTTCTTGAGTTCAATAGTTGTTCCTTTTACTTGTGTTGCAGAAGGACATAAAAAGGTTAGTACAAAAACACCTACACAAACTCACGCACGTCCGTGTGTATCCCGGTCGTTACTTTTGTGGACCTTCCTCTTTATTGTCTTACAAATACACACGAATACCTTCTTGATGCTTCGATACCACCTTCTACCATTTCTTAGACGGACGTTTCGTCCTCTGTTCCCCAGTTTAGGGACCCAACCCTTCTAGGGGACGTCTTCCCTTACCGCTAGGTGAGGTGATAAGAACGGTCCTTTTAGGGGACTTACGTCCTCGGACCACCCGACATCAGATACGCCCAGTGTTTCTCAGTCTGTGTGACTCACTGAGTGTGAAAGTGAAAAGTGCCTCCTTAATATCCATTAAGCATGAACTAAAAAAATTTATTGAGAGACATAACGAATTTAATAATATTAGTAGAAAGTAACGAAAATGGTAAAATAAAAGAAATTTTTCAAAGAGATAAAGGAAAGACTTATCTTTATCGTTATAACTCTTCCAGAAATGACAATAGTTCCGCGAAATACTTTCGATTTATTGGAGTCGTCTTAAATATTGTAGGGACCCTTCAATCATAGTAGAAATATAGGTAAAATATCTACGGGGTCTGTCGGACAACATAGGTTCCAATGTGTCGATGATTTATTCGTTTTAACTCTCCGTTTCTGTCTAAAAAAAACTGCAGTTTCGGGTACATGAAAGGTGAGACTTTATCGACGAGAGACATCCCTGAAAGTCGTGACACAGGGGTTAAAGTTAGTTGTTAACAAGAGGCCGTACCGTGAGGTCCCCCACGTTTCTATTTGTAGAACGGGGAGGTCCTTGCGTGCCAGGTCTCGTCCCCAAGTGTCGACACGTTGTCTAAGTGAGTCTTGGTTAAAAGTTTGAAAACTCCGGACCCAGTCGGAGTCTGTTAGAAATTTTTAGGAGTCTACTAAGATTACACGTCGGTTCCATTCTTGTTGACCAGATAGTTCTTCGACCGTATAAGTATTTACGTGTCTAGGACGGTCTCCGTTATATACATATATATATATGTGTAAGTTAATACTGTTAAGTGTCGGAACAAAGGTCATTAACGCAGAAAGGACCGTAGAATACCCAACAACCGTATACCCAGAGAAACGTACCTACAGTGTTAAATTCTGATATTTAAATTGCGATCTATGATACTTGTCGAAAAGTACAAATAAGAATTTTAATCAACCTTTATCGAGAAAATGAGAAAATTACGTCACATCAACCCGTCACAGTACATCGCTTCTCTTAAGATCTGTACCTTGAGACTTCTGCCCAAATCAGAACTGAGTCCGATATTTTTGGCACCAAACCCTGTTCAGTGAAGAGGAGACACCCGACCCAAAGAAGGAGATATTTTATTTTCCCAAATTAATGTACGACAGAAGTAAGGAGATCGAGTTTGATGGGTATATTAAGAGAAAGTACATTGGGAATGATTTTTCGTCGATCGGGTTCTATCTGTTACTTGAATTTTGGATATATAAAATCAATAGTTAACGAAGTAATGTTTAGTGGAGTTTTAAATGACCCAATTCTGGTGTCGAATGATAAAAACTAAGTCACCTAAAGGACCCTCCAACGTGACCAAAGAGGACCCGAGTGTCCATACCGACGTCTGTTCCCCTCAGTCGACACCGACCTTATAGGTTTTCCCAGAATGAGTTAACGGTCAACCACGACCGACACCCGACCTCTCGGAAGTAGGAGAGGTGCACTGGAGAGTAGGAGGTCCCCCTATCGGACCTGAAGGAGGATTGCACCACCGGAGTTTTAAGGTTCTTCCATTCTCACCTTCAACGTATCGGAGGACTCGAGATCCGAGACCTTGAGGGTGTCACAGTAAAGTTGGTATTAATAATTAGTTTCGTTCAGTACGCTAATCGGGTCCAATCTATCTTTCTTTTTTTTTTTTTTTCTCCCACCTTGTTCTCTAAGGGGAAGGACTATTCTCTCCGTCGTTACTGTCTGACGTTTCCCCACACCTGTGTACTCCACACCACGTGTACACCGATAATAACATTATTAGCAGGCACAGTCAAAACGGACCTCCACGATATATTACATCACCAATTCCCGTGTCAGAAACCTAAATTTGTTAGACCAAAGTTTAGGACGACGAAGACAACTGAACATTGTATCCTGTCCTCTGAATTTAAGGAGACACGGACTAAGGAGTAACCATTAAACCCTTCCTATTGTTGTCACGGGTGGAATACTCCAACTGACACTATTTATTTATGCTAATTTAGACATTTCGGGGACACATCACACGAGTCAGTACAGGTTGAGCAACTGTGGTGTACCTTACATCGGGTGGTCCGAGGAGACAGGTACCTTAAAAGGTCTGTTCTTATGACCTCACCCAACGGTAAAGAAAGAGGTGCCCTAGAAGGGTTGGGTGCATAAATTTTACACAGAGGGTACAGAGGACGTGACCATCCGTCTAAGAAATGGTGACGTGGCGGACCCTTCGGGCATTTCGGGGATTGAGTATCATTTACACAGGATTTTCGAGAAACGAGAATGATGACCAGGATCAAAAGACGTCCCTCACTCCCTCGATGAAGTAGGAAGTCCAGTTCCGTCGTTGGGAGTAGGGTGAGGAAGGGTTACAATGTAGGTTAAGGTTTGACCTTCGGGTACTTTCGTCCCTAGGATGGAAAACCAGTGAACAACAAATTTTCCATGGATATGTCATGGACATTACGTCGTCCACATTTTACTTACGAACAACCTCTTTTCTATTGGACCAGAGACGGTAGGGACTCAGACCTAAATCTCTCTTCTACTCCTTATACGTATTTATTGGTATAGGTCCAACTAACTAAGTTCACCAGTCTCTACTCATTCCCGATACGTTCTTTAATGGGGGACGTCGCCCGATCCGTTCCGAAGTACCCTCTCCGCGTACTCTTAGTCGAAGCTCCTTTCCCTCCTAAAGTTTCACGTTCATACTCTTTCTTCTGACTCTTAATTTTCCTCCTGGGTAAATTGGGTACCGACTTCAAATCTTGACTTCAACCTTCACCGAGGGAGAGATACACACAAACGACAACGATAACAAATTAGCGAGTCAGCACGGGTTGAGAAGACATAGGACCCCTGACATCAGGGTGGTCCGAGGAGACAGGTACCCTAAAGGGTCCGTTTTTATGACGTCACCCAACGGTAAAGGAGGAGGTCCCTAGGAAGGTTGGGTCCCTGACTTGGACGTAGAGGGACTAGAATCGGTTTTCCGGCTCTTCGCTACTTGGACGTAGAGGACTTGACCGTCTCCCTAAGAAGGGGTGACTCGGTGGTGCCTTCGGGGATACGTACGAATATACAGACGTTAAGTCTTTCGGAGAGTAATAGATTCACACATCATGAGAGGGTAGAGATCCACCGTACGGGTTTAATATAATAATTTATAGAATTTCCTTGAGAAACATAAGACCGACCGAATCTCTGTTTTTTCGAGTACATATTTAATTTACAAGGATTTTTTTTTTTTTTTTTGCTTTATTTCCTTTAACTCGGACCTTATGAAAGTTACAATTTTTTTTTTTTTTCCCATAAGAATGTCTTTGTTTGAATCTTTAAAAAAATTTTAAGTTCACGAGTCCTACGTTCATTTAGAAACCGTTTGTTCTGATCAAGTTGTTAAAGTCAAATTATTTTGTCGACGAAAGACTCAATATCAATACGTACTATGTTTATACAAAAATGAGATGTACTTATAGAAGAAGGATTTGAATAGGTCTAAATGACTATCTCATTCAATCGTAACAACAACAACAAATTACTGATTCAGCACGGACTGAGAAAACTCTGGGGTACTTGACATCGGACGGTCCGAGAAGGTAGGTACCCTAAAGGGTCCGTTCTTGTGACCTCACCCAACGGTAAAGGAAAGGGTCCCTTAGAATGGTTGGCTCCCTAGTTTGGGTTCCGAGAACGTAAACGTCCGTCTAAGAAATGGTGAATCGGTGATCCCTTCGAGATCCAATCGTAACGAAGATGATTTATATATCTTAAAATCTTAAAAATTAAGTTTATAAAGAAATTAGTATGGTTTAGTAATAAGACTGTTCGAAATAAGGTTAATACAAAAGATCATACAGTCGAACTTGTATTAAAGGTTCTAGTAATCCGTTGAGAGTTTTAGGACCTGTCTATGATTCAACTGAAGTAATTATCTATAAACAATCTATGATTGTAGTAAAGATTTTTCTGTCTTATGACTTTACCACAGTGATTCATATTAAATCTAACATATGAAAACGAAGAATAAAAATATACGATAAACCCAGACAATTATTTACACAAATACAAAACGGTGAAACTCTTCAATATTATTTCCTATACGTTACCTATATCTTTCAACAACTTCCAAGGACTTTCCCCTAAATTAACACCAGTCTCGACCGATGTAAATTACCCAGATAAAAACTCTAAAAGTAACATAAACTCGATAAAGTATGGAGAGATATTTGACTTCTGTTACCTATGCGTTTGAAACAGAACAGTCCGTCTCTAATTGACTGAAAGAAGAAGGGGCACCTTTTTGGTCAAAACCATGGACCCATGAACGTTTAACTTGGTCTAGGACAATGGAACGGGTTTATCAGTCAAAAGGGGGTTAAAAGTTAAGAAGGTCTAAGGAAGTCATAGACCAATGTTAGAAGGTTTGATTGAAAAGGTTAAATAGACGGAAGACGGACCACCGTAGGGATTCTTGATATCGAACTGACAGGTATAAGAAAGACCCTGAGAACCAACGGAACGACGACCGGTAAACAGGGTCCTGGACTTCTTCCAGACCTTCGACCTCGAGATGACGAACCATATTTCGAACTCCGTGATAGGTAGTGCCGTCCCGTACGCACTCGACCTTAAGAGAAAACTGTTCGGTAAGAGACCTGATGATTCCTTCCGACTACTTTACGAACAGTACGTACGGGAATATACTCGTCATTGGAACTAACACCTGTCGTTAAAGTGGTTCTTGTGACTGTAAGATCGAGTTCTTGAAGTTCTTTGAGTTCCTCGACACGACGTATTGACCTACATAACGAGGTGACCGGACACCCTTAGGTGACCTGACCAATGAGAATCTCATGTTACGGACCAAGGAATTATGTTGGAAAATATAGTGAGAAAGGGAAAAAGTGAAATTTCACTTTCAGCGAGTCAGTACAGGTTGAGAGACGCTGGGGTACCTGACATATGAGGTACCTTAAGAGGTCCGGTCTTATGATCTCACCCATCGGAAAGGGAAGAGGTCCCCTAGAAGGGTTGGGTCCCTAGTGTGGGTCCAGAGGACGTGACGTCCGTCTAAGAAATGGTCGACTCGGTGTTCCCTTCGGGAAATTTGTATGAAGAAAATTCTACGGACTAGAGGTCCTGGGATTTTATTGGATGGAAACGGTGGTGAAGAGACGTCTACCAACTTGACCAAAACGTCCTTATCTTCGTTGTTTTTCAGGAGTTCTCTGATAAAGAGTCTGAGACGAAGTGAGGTAAGTCCCCAAATATTTAATGAAGACTCAACAAGTCACTGTTCACTATAAGTAAGTAAAAAGTTGTTTTCCCGTCCGTCACAACTTGAAATGGACTCGGGACACGAGAGACTTTTGTCTTGACCGATTCTTTAAGGGGGTGTGTAAACAAGAGACTTTAGAGAGAAGAGAAAACATAAGGTTCTTTGTCGATGTCGTTGCGAGAGGGTACGTGATTTGCTTCTGAGTAGAACTTAGAAGAGGTACTGAGAATATTCTGACACCTGCTGGGGAAACGACTGGATGGGAATAATTTTAGGGACCGGGGGGAGAGGAAAGAATCTCTTGAAAGAGTAAGTACTTGCAAGAAAGATAACGTTATCGAACTTATTGTAGTAGAAGAATGAGCTGTTAGACAAGATGAAAGGTTAAATTTTTTATTTATTTCTACACCCTCCGAAAAAAGGCCAGAAACCTTAACAACACATTCCTCCACTACAGACTCTGTCACTGACGGCGGAGGTTGGTACCTTGTTCGGGCTCCTACCTCCCCGCCCCCCGTGCCACTCCCCCTTATACCTTTCATGGACCCAGGAACTACTGTAGCAAAATAACGACTTTCTCAGTTAGAAGAATGAGGGGCAGTGAAGGTCTGAAGAACAAGGTCATTTGTTATAAAGCAGAATACGAAATTCAAGGAGAGACAACCCATAAGTCAAAACTTCGGAGTTTGTGGGATTATCGTACGAACGTCCGAAGTCCTTATTTCTTTTGAACACGGTCTTTAGAACTTTCTACAAACTCTTCTTTACTAACGGACAATATACGTCCAATACAACAACAAGTCAACGATTTCAGTACAGGCTGAGAAAAGGTGGGGTACCTGACGTCGAACGGTCCGAAGGGACAGGAAGTGGTAGAGGGCCTCAAACGAGTTTGAGTTCAGGTAACTCAGCCACTACGGTAGATTATTAGAGTAGGAGACAACAGGGGAAGAGGAGGACAGGAACTAGAAAGGGTCGTAGTCCTAGAAAAGGTTACTCAACAGAGAAGCGTAGTCCACCAGTTTCATAATCTCGAAGTCGTAGTCAGGAAGGTTACTTATAAGTCCCAACTAAGGGAAATCCTAACTGTCCTAACTAGAGGAACGACAGGTCCCCTGAGAGTTCTCAGAAGAGGTCGTGGTATTAAGTTTTCGTAGTTAAGAAGCCGTGAGTCGAAAGAAGTGTTAGGTTGAGAGTGTAGGTATGCACTGATGAGCCTTTTGGTATCGAAACTGGTATGTCTGAAAAACAACCGTTTCGCTACAGACACAAAAAATTATACAATAGATCGAAACAGTATCGAAAGGAAGGTTCTTCCTTCACAGAAAATTAAAGTACCGACGTCGGTGGTAGACGTCACTAAACCCTTCAATATCTCTCTGAATCAAAGGACACAGTAACACACTGTGACCTCAATATCTTAGTAAGGACTCTCTTGTTTTCTGTGTTTTCTTCGAAAGTCTACACTTACTTCTTACTAAGTTTCCGTTGGACCTACCTATCTACTAACTCCTGGACTTCTCGACAACCTGTAGAGTCGTCTACAGTCGTGTCCGTACATTGGAGTGTCTAGTTTACATGAGACACGGAGGGGATCCGTGTCTCTGGGTATGTTCCCAGAGGTCCCTTTTCACCCGTACAAGGTTGCCTGACTCTACTTGACAATGGGTGTACGTTGTCGGTCTCAGTACTCCGTTCCCGAAACTCCTGCCGATAGAGCACCCCACCGGAAGCGCTTCTTGAGGAAGGTAGAGATCTCAAGGGTCCTCCTTTGAACCTCAGAACCGTACTTCACCGTCACTCCCTCGTTCTTTCTACCCGAGGGCTGGGGGACAACGTTAAGTTGGCTTCGTCAGATTAAAATAACGTGATAATAAACACCGAACGTTAATGTTAAAATGAGCCCTTTCTTAAGGTTACGATCGTCGTTAATAAACTTTGGACACTCGATCTCCTATGTAGAGTTGTAGAGAGAGGGTAGGGGTAGAAGTTCATTTGGAACTCCCTCGTCCATACATCAACCCCAACTTTTAGCCGTAACCATGTGCTCAAAGTCCTTGGAATGACTGTTTCCATATAGAAATGATACCGAGTCTTTGTCCCCCATCTCACCGGGTCGAGTCGTTGGTATAAAACTATTTCTTTAGATGACACTGAAAGAGGGTTATTTCCTTTTGAGTATAGGAGTTTGAAACCGGCCCTTCCTCTTGGAGCTCCCCCTCCTACCCTCAACCTGGATCTTCGAGAAGAAGACAAGGAGATCCAAGATTCATAAGAGAAGGGAAAACCTAAAAGAGTTAAACAAGTGAAAGAGGTAAGAGGTTGTCGAAAGGTTGGGAGAGTTGTCTTACTACGAGGGGGTTGTAGAACGAAAGAAAGAAGTTTATAGAAAGATGAAAGGAGAATTTTATCGTTGTTCAGTCAAAGTGTCTAAGAAGTCGATTTTACCTGAAAGTTTTTGTTGGCTCCCCATCCCTTCTCGTTTTCTTTTTGTGTACTCATAGTTAGTTCATTTATTCCGGTAAAAGTTTCGTGTCCGACTAAGGTGAACTTGACCTAACAAGAGTCCCTAAAATGGAGAAGGGTAAAGTATGTTCGAGGACAAAGTATGTTCGAGGTACTTACAGTTACTCGATCGGTAGGTTTCCCAACTGTAGGGAAGGGTATAGGAGACGGATTCGAGAGTGAAGTTTCGAGGGTGGACAACGGACACCCATTACGACCGGTGGTGGATCCTAGAAGCGGATTTGTAGAACTGAGAAGGGTAACTGTTCTAGTTTTTTCTAAGAGAACCGAACCAAGACTGTGTATAAAAGACGGGTCCTAACTGTCTTACTGAGTAAGAAGTTCTCTCTAACGGGTCATGTTAGAGTCATGTTTGTGACCACACCGAAATAGGAAAGTCTAGTTTCTCAGATAACAATAGAATTAGGAAAATATCGGTCTGTCCCCTTTAATATGTGATTCTAAGGAGAAAAAAATAAAAATAAAACATAGTCTCCTATCGGCTAATTGTTACAACACTGTCAAAGACCACCTGTCGTTTCCCTGAGTCGGTATGTATATGTACACAGGTAAGAGGGGGGTTTGAGGGGAGGGTAGGTCCGACGGTGTATTGTGACTCGTCTCAAGGTACACGATATGTAATCCAGGAACAACCAATAGGTAAAATTGATATGGTCACACATGTCCAGGTAGGGTTTGAGGGATTGATTGGGAAAGAGGGTAGGAGTGGGGGGAGGGTTGTGGGGGGGTGGG
>SJYO01038983.1:7204826-7334114 GCA_006410555.1 Capra ibex | reverse complement strand
CGTTGGTATTCAAACAAGAGATTCAGACACTCAGAGGAAGACAAAAGATTTATTCAAATAAACGGTAAAGGAGGGGGAAGGGACCACCGAGTCTCCAATTTTCGTAGACGGAGATTACACCCTCTGGACCCAAGCTAGGGACCCAGACCTTCTAGGGGACCTCCTCCTTTACCGTTGGGTGAGGTCATAAGTACGGACCTCTTAGGGTACCTGCCTCCTCGGACCACCCGATGTCAGGTACCCCAGAGTTTCTCAGACTGTACTGACTCGCTGAATTGAAAGGAGGTCCCCTAGGAGGGTTCGGTCTTTACGCGTAGAGGACACAGAGGACGCAACCGTTTCGTCTGAGAAGTGGTGACTCGGCGGACCCTTCGGGTCAAGTAAACATAGAAAAAAAAAATCCAAGGGGTATATTCCCTACAGTATGCTATAAATCCTAAAAATCTTAAGGAAAGTACTTCTTGAAACATAAAACCGGACTTCCAACAACCTATACCCCACCTTTTCGAAAAAGATTTGTGGACCCCGAACTGCAGATAGAATTACGGACCTGGAGTCGGATCAAGACAAGGACCCGGACCCCTTGTAGAATTGTCTTCTTAAGCTTCAAAGTTGTCCACTAGGTCCTTCACTCCTGCCCACGGAATCCGGTCAATGACTTACTTCCTCCTTAAACCTCTCTTGTCCTTACAGATTTTCACCCGAAACCACACTGACGACATTTAAAAAGGAGATTGCGGAGATTCTTTAGAAATCAATTTAGATGTTCCGCGTACGCGAAACCACACTCACTTAAGAAAACGTGCAACTGAAAGTACGGACTAACCCCAGTAGGAACCACGTTGTGTCCTGACCTTCTTCTGTTGTAGATCTGTGTTTACCCGGTGCCCTCTCATTCAGGAGTCCCTTGTTCACAACCCTCTCTGTCTGCCACTTTGACGTTCACATCCCGTTTGAATCGACCTACACATCCAGTTCCTCCGGGAGGAACTGAAGTCTCGGAGTCATGCTATTTAATTCGTGACATTAGGAAGTGCCTAGGGGTCATAGATTTCAGGTATGAGGAACCCCCTCTCCCCGGAGAGGAGGTTTATGAAAAGAAAGGAGTCTAATAGAAAGGTAAAAGGAAGATTTTACCGTTGTTTAGAGTAGGTGTCTAAAAAAAAAAAAAATCGATTCTGACCTTAAAAGTTTTGTTGATTCCTAATCCCCTGATATGTAGTTAATTTACTACGGTAAAGGTCTGTGTCCCGAGACTTGGAAACATACGTACTTTGTGTCTTAGGTAATGTTAAGCCGGAGGGGTTGAGAGGTTACAGTAGAGAGGTGGTGAGGATAGTAGTGCCTATGACGACGTGACGGTGGCAATTCTTTGGATTTACTGCTGGAACAGTGAGGTGGTCCATCTTCACTGGTGAGAAATAGGGTACAGAGTGACCTCGTAGCGTAAGGTTTTCGAGACATATCTATAAATAAGTGTACGAAAGGAGAAGGTTTTCTAACACTCAAAGAGTGGGGTCTTGGATTGTTCAGGAACGCTTCATCATCTAAGGGTTATTTACATACGACTGACCCGTCTTGAGGTTTCGTCCTATATTTTTGTCTTTCTCTCGTCTGTCTGATCCGCCCTTACTGTCAAGAGACAGAATACTAGGTCTACTGAAACCTATCCAAAGACTTAGAGAGTCTGACAGTTGACGGAGTAGATAATTGTTTCCGATGAAACATCTCTCTTCAAATTTCATACATTTCCTGGACCGGGGATCGTCCATATATCACTCACCTACACCAAAAGTTCCATAACGAAAAGACCGTCGTATTGAGAAAATTTTTACTTTACAAATGTCGGGACTCATTCTCGTCTCAACGAGATTGAACCCCCCACGTCGGAGTCTCGGGGTGGACGACTCGATGAAGGGGTAGAACTGTGTCGGTGAGAAGTGGGGTCTTTTAGGGACCCGAGGGTCTTATCCCTCATTTTAGATGACGGAATCTGGTCGTACCTTCTATGTGTTCGTCATCGTAC
Source organism: Capra ibex (assembly GCA_006410555.1). Classification (NCBI taxonomy): domain Eukaryota; kingdom Metazoa; phylum Chordata; class Mammalia; order Artiodactyla; family Bovidae; genus Capra; species Capra ibex. The sequence continues at coordinate 7,332,088 of SJYO01038983.1, read as the reverse complement.
CCTCTACTGACATTCACCGAATTTCTGTGTCGTAATTTATTGTGACTATAGAAAATTTTTCAATCAGGGACAGGTTAATTTAAAAAAAAGACTTAAAAATCCCCTTTCAGACTTAGACCTCGATTATGTAAAAATTGAGGAGACAATGAAAGAAGATTCTAAGGTCGTGAGTTTCTGTCGTCCGACGTCAGAGTCTTAGAAGATCCTCATGGAGTGACCCTCAATTGTGATACCTTAACAAATCAAGGGTAGAGATGGTCATAGTACGACAAATCCAAACCCCTTTAATAAACTGTTGTTTAAACATTTTGTTTTCATTGTTACGAATGAAGTAACCACTCATAGCCGTACATAAATAAGAGCTATATAGATAACTCTCTAAAGGCACACGGTCAATCGGACCACCTTATGTCACCATCTGGTCTGTTTACCAGACCAGAAACCCTTTCTAGTGGAGAAACGGGAGCACCTAGAAGGTACGATCTCCATCTGTATCTAGTTATTCCTCTACTAAGCAACTGTACGAACCCATTGTGAATTCTTCCTGTGGATTGAACCTGAACCCCCATTCCCATCAGTTTCTTCGAAATAACCTTATGTACCGTCGAGTTGACTCAAGACTTCTGGACAAATCAGGTCTTTCTCTTCTCCCTTGTTGTACACGTTTCCTGATGTCCCGTTCCCCGTGCCTTTATTTTATACAACTCAGGAATCGTATTACAGGGTTTGTGTCTGTAATAAGGTTTACCGGTGTCGGAAATCTTGGCGAGATTAAAAGAACCAGAGATCTTATTAGTCTAAAGAGAGACATGGAGTTGTACTTTCGTCGAAGACGGTGTATCACCTACCGGTTATTCACAACTTTTCATTTACTCACTTATTTGTTTATTTATTCATTTATTTACTTTTTTACTTACAATCAGTAAAGAGAGGCGAAGGTCTCCGACCAGGTGTAGTACTCGGTATAAGAATGAGTCCCTAATGGTCTCTCATTAGGACGTCGGACCAACCCTGAACCCTGAACCTTCTAAAAACAACCCAAGTCGACCATTGTGAACCGGAGGGAATGGAGATTGGGTCCTCCCCGACACGAAAAGAGAGGATACTATGTCTGCGACGTAAACAGAGTTCCGTAAGACAGACTTACCGAGGTTCGTAGTAGGGTGTCTCAATCCGTTAGACACTATGACATTTTTGTGGTACTAACGGAATAGAAGACCCTGGGGCGGACTGACACCGAGTACCTGTTTACTTCATCGAATCGTCCACTCTCTATTCCTTTCAGTCCGATTGTAAGTATCCTTCCTTCTTGTAAATAACTGGTGAAAGACGAACAGTCCGTAAGACATACGACTTACGAGACATACGGACTGGAGTAAATTAGAAGTGTTCCTGGGAACTTTTCCCTATGACTATAATATATGTAAAATGTCTGCTCTTTTGACTCCGAACCTCTCACTATACTACCAGATTCAGTCCTCATTCGACCCTAGTTTGGGGCAATCACGTTGGCTTTTCGTCCATGAGAATTGGAGTTGACGTTCGTTTCTCTCGTTTTGTGTCGAACATGGACGACGGGTGTCGTCGGGTGTGGACGGGTGTGGTTGTTTTGGTCCCCGTGCGGTTGTCTTAGACCCGGGTTGAAACAAAGACAACTGAAACACCCGGATAATCCCGTGACTTATTTGTGAATGAATCGTTTTACCCCTTTTCTCTTCTGCTAACTTGGTTCGTTAAGGTCAGTACCTTAGAAAACCAAAAAAAGACAACACTTGGCGTAGTAGAGTCTGACGTGAAATAGTCATATTAGAAAAAATTAAACGTCAGTGACGTCGTTCTCTGAGTCAGAGACTGTCGTCTCTGATCGACTCAGAGACGGAGACCTTAATATATTTATTGTACCGGGGTCTTAAGCGTTCAAAAAGAATAAAACGTCTTACTCAAGAAGAAGGGTTTAGAGTTGTGGGTCTTCGACCGTACGTACGGTTCAGTGAAGTCAGCACCGACCCAGAAACCTTGTGATACCTGACATCGGATCGTCCGAGGAGACAGGTACCTTAAGAAGTCCGTTCTTATGACCTCACTGACGGTAAAAGAAGAGGTCCCCTAGAAGGGTTGGAGCCCTAGATCGGGAATAGAGAATCCAGAGGACGTAACCGTCCACCCAAGAAATGGTGATCGTGGCGGACCTTCTCGTTACATTTTGATGATTCTCTTAGAAATAAGAAATTTGTAAACGGAAGTCTAGGGGTATCCACCAACTGGAAGTCTGGGTAGTGACGGAGGTGAGTGTCGACACAGGGAAACTCTAATCAATCCGGGACTTATACAAGGAAGTTCTAAGTGGAACTTGTATCTATTAGAGGTGGTAGACATCTCCCGGGATCACTGAGTCTACCATTTCTTAGACGGACGTTACGTCCTCTGTGCCCAAGCTAGGGACCCAGCTCTTCTAGGGGACCTCTTCCCTTACGGATAGGTGAGGTCATAAAGACGGACCTCTTAAGGTACCTGTCTCCTCGGACCGACCGATGTCAGGTACCCCAGTGTGTCTCAGTCTGTACTGACTCACTGATTGTGTGAATAACCGGCCCTGGACTCGTCTCGGAGAAGGTGAGCAACGGAGCACATGAAAGACGTCGGACGTGCCCAGGACACGAGGAGGGGTTACCGGGAAAGTACGCTGGAGGAGAAAGATTGAGATAGTAAAAAGAGTGAAGAGTAAAAGTCGTATAGTGGCACGACGTGTGAAATATTTCCTTTACCTCGATTGATCTGTTCTAGTTGAGAAGAAGGGTGAGGGTCGGTTTGGGTGGGGGAGGGTAGAGGGTCCGAGATACGGCTAAGGAAAGGAAGAATTTTACACTTGGAGAGAGAGAGTGGAGGGATGTGAGAGACAATCTTAGAAAGGAAGGAATTCATTCGGTCTTTCTTTTTGTGGTTATGTCATATGATTGTGTATATATACCTTAAATCTTTCTACCGTTACTGCTGGGACATACGTTCTGTCGTTTTCTCTGTGTCTACATATATTGTCTGAAAACCTGAGTCTCCCTCTCCCTCTCCCACCCTACTAAACCCTCTTACCGTAACTTTGTACATATGATAGTACATTCTTAGTTTAGCGGTCAGATACAGGCTGCGTCCTATGTCGTACGAACCCCGACCACGTGCCACTACTGGGTCTCTCTACAATACCCCTCCCTCCACCCTCCCCCTAAGTACAAACCCTAGCGTACATGTGGGCACCACCTAAGTACAGTTACATACCGTTTTGGTTATGTCATAACATTTCATTTTATCTCATTTTTATTTTTAATTTTTTTTTCTTTTTCTTAGAAAGGAAGGAATTTGGGTGTATAGGAGAGAACTTTAAGACTAGGTAAGAACGAAAATGGAAAAAAAGAAAAGATGACTCTTTTTCCAGAGTCTAAGAGAGAGAGAGAGAAAAAAAAAAAAAAGTCTAAGAGAGAAAAGAGTGGATGAACAGTCAGGAGACACGAGACGGAAGTTAAGGGTGACCGGGTAGTTTTGCATAAACCGCTTCCAGTGTACCCTAGAGGGGCAATCGGTTCGGACGACCACTCTAAAAACTTCGACAGAATGACCCGTAGAAATCCTATGAGTTGTGAGTCAGTAAGTAGTGAGATTATTGGAGGACCCATCGGACTGAATCGCTGACGTGAGAGAAATAAGGAGACTAGGACGACAGAGTCCAAGGAAGTCTCCGGGGAAAAGGGGACTGGGGGTCCCACTCCAGGACCGGGTGGAGAGGTCGGGGTAGAGTCTAGTACAAGAGGAAAATGAACTGGGACCTTTCTGTGAGTGAGCGTACACAGGTAGATATGTCTGGGGCGTCGGAGTCCGGAGGTGCGGAAAGGAGGACACCAAAGGGGAAAGGTCCTGTGGGAAGGGGTGTTGGAACGGACCGATGGAGAATGAGCAGGACATTTCCACTGGACCTAAATAGACAAACCCTCGCTGGGACCGGGAAGAGGGGAAGAGGAGGAGAACAGGTGGGGAGGACACGAGGGTCGTCGAGTCGTCGGGGCACACAGAGGTAGGGACGGTGTGGGAGATTGCCGAAGGCAAGACCGGGGAGTCTGTGGGAGTCACGTCAATGACCTAAGTAGAGTTGCTCCGGGTTCTCTACGCACCGTTGGGCCACGACCATGTCTCCGTGTCCCGTCTCGCCACGTGCCCGAGGAGTAGTTACTTGGCTTAATCCTTCGAGTGCCCCTTAGGGACGTCAGACCACCGCTGAGGACCTGGGTATTAGACTTCGGAGGGACGACCGAAACAAGAGAGAAACGTCCGACCGTCCTTCTTCAGTCCGGTGCCGAGACTAGTCGTGCTGATGTCTGGGGTAATAGATTAGAGTCACCCCGGAGTCACGGTGAGTCTGTCGGAGGAACTAGGACCGACTGAGGGATAGTGTAAGGAGCTCGTGTAAAAGGTTGACAAGGGTAAAAAGAATTTGGGACCTGGGTGAGGTGGGGACACGGGTGTCGAGGACGAAACGATTCTTCTGCCTTCAGGAACTGAAGGAAGAAGAAGGTAATTTTTGGAGGAACAAAGTCCCGAGGGGACCCCCGAGTCACCATTTCTTAGGTGGGCGGTCACGTTCTCCGTCCCCAATCTAGGGACTAGACCCTCCTAGGGTTTGCGGTACCTCGCTGATTCGGGCACGCACACACGAACCAGCGAGTCAGCACAGGCTGGGAAACGTTGGTGTACCTGGCATCGGCCCGTCCGGATAGACAGGTACCCGAAAAGGTCCGTTCTTACGACCTCGCCCAACGGTAAAGGAGGAGGTCCCCTAGAACGGTTGGGTCCTTAACTTGGGTGTAGAGGACACCGAGGACGTGACCGTCCACCTAAAGAATGGTGATTCGGTGGACCCTTAGGGTTGCTTCGGACACCCGGTGGGGAGGACTCGGAGACGAGCTCTCGGACTCTCGGTGTTGAGGACTCGGGCGCACGGGATCTCGGATACGAGCCTTGTGCCCTCGGGTAGCGCTACTCTTCGGTCGCGTGACGTCGATCTCTCACCGGGACGAGAGGTCTTGGTCTCTTTTCGACCACGTCGTTGCCTCTGGGTCAAGTCAAGTCAAGTTAGCGAGTCAGCACAGGTTGAGGAACGCTGGGGTACTTAGCGTCGTGCGGTTCGGAAGGACAGGTAGTGGTAGAGGGCCTCAAGTGAGTCTGAGTACAGGTAGTTCAGTCACTACGGTAGGTCGGTAGAGTAGGAGACAGCAGGGGAAGAGGAGGACGGGGGTTAGGGAGGGTGGTAGTCTCAGAAAAGGTTTCTCAGTTGAGAAGTGTACTCCACCGGTTTCATGACCTCTAAGTCGAAGTCGTAGTAAGGAAGGTTTCTTTAGGGTCCCGACTAGAGGAAATCTTACCTGACCAACCTGGAGGAACGTCAGGGTCCCTGAGAGTCCTCAGAAGAGGTTGTGGTGTCAAGTTTTCGTAGTTAAGAAGTCGCGAGTCGGAAGAAATGTGCCAGGTTGAGAGTGTAGGTATGTACTGATGACCTTTTTGGTATCAGAACTTATCTGCCTGGAAACACGATAGATCCAACCAGTATTGAAAGGAAGGTTCCTCAGTCGCAGAAAATTAAAGTACCGACGTCAGTGGTAGACTTCACTAAAACCTCGGGGGTTTTTATTTCAGACTGTGACAAAGGTGACAAAGGGGTAGATAAATGGTACTTAACTACCCTGGTCTACGGTACTAGAAGCAAAAGACTTACAACTTGGTTGTATCAGTATTTATTCATTTATTTTAATAAAAATTTCTTTGGGACTGGACCCTCCTAGGATGCACGACGTCTCATGGATTCGGGTGTACAGAGTCTCGGACACGAGACTTTTTTCTCTTCCGTGGTGTTACTCGTCGGACGTATGTCGTTGTCTCTTGTCTGGGGTGTGTGGTGTTGATCTCTTTTCCGACGTGCTTCTAGGTTGTGTCGGTTTTTAATGGTTTTTTTTTTTTTTTTTTGGTTGGGGTGTTTGAAGGACAAAGAAGACTCAGAGAGGAAAGAGGAGAGATGGGGAGTCCCTAGGGGTGCGGGACCTGACCTCCTCCATAGGAGGTGGGTGGTCGGGATCTCTAGACAGGGGTCCTTAAAAGGGGACCAAGGACGTAGAAGAAGAAGTCGAGGGGAGTCGAATTTTTCGCTAGGGTCACAAAGGGTGTGTTTATTTATGTACATACCCATTTGTTTGTGGAAAACAAAAAGTTGTACGTTTTGTGGTAGGATGGAAAGAGACATTACCACGAAGGAAAGGTGTGGAGAAGGTGAATGTCTAGACCTAATGTAGTCATTGGAGACAAGTGCCGTCTTATCAATCTTTGACATGTGTTCGTTTTTCCCCCTTTTCTTTCGATAATAGTACTGGGAAGTCTTTACTGAGATAATAATGGACCTCATGTTGAAGGTTTGAAGAAAGGTGCGTATCACTTCACTTCAGCGAGTCAGCACTGGTTGAGAAACGCTAGGGTATCTGACATCGGATGGTCCGAGGAGACAGGTACCCTAAAAGGTCCGTTCTTATGACCTCACCCAACGGTAAGGGAAGAGGTCCCCTTAGAAGGGTTGGGTCCCGAACTTGGGCCCAGAGGGCGTAACATCTGTCTACGAAATGGTAGACTCGGTGGTCCCCTTCAGGTACGTATATACATGCATTTATTCCAATTTTTTTTGGGTCTAAAATTTTGTTTCTATTTTAGTATAAGATACGACACAAGACACTGAACGAACAGAATAAAGTGTCTCACAGAAAAGTGACTCGAATCGGTCTATTAAGTCCTAGTAGAGGTAGAGTTCTAAGAATTGGGGTGGACGATCTAGGAAAACTGGTATACTCCATTGTATAAGTCCCATTGTATAAGTGTCCGAGATTCCTAATCGGGCACCTGAAGAAACCCCCCTCCCCCTGTGATAAGACGGGTGGGATTTGTCAGTCATCGGGTTTCTGTGCTCGCCCCAGTGTCCCTAGCCACCCTAAAGTCGTGTCCCTTGTCGCCGTAAGACTACTCTGGAGTCAGCACGGAGTAGTGTGTCAGAGGTCCGGGTATTCCTCTCTGGATGCGACAGAGGATTTCTTTGTCTGAGTGTCGATATTGCCGAGGAGAAAATACCAGGTAAGGTGGAAGGAAGAAACACCTTCAGTGGAAAGAGGGGGTGTCGTGGACTAAGACCACCCAAACAGTGTCTTCCGTGGACACGAGACCCGACTGGTTAGGGTCATGAGGTGCGAAAACCCGCGTCGACAACTTCCTACCCGTCGCTACATTTGTCCCGGACATTCTAAGAACCCCCTCCCCGGACCAAACCTACGGCTCTGTTCTTGTAAAAGAGAGAACCCCTCTGTCACTCGAGATCTTTACGACCTAGGTTCCTTCCGGCAGGAAGGGTAGTACCTCTCTCTAGGACAGATTCTTACTTCGGTAAGAACTCCTCTCCTCTCTCTGTACCCCCATTCGTCCCCCACTCCCTAGAATTCTAGAGTGTTCCTGTAGTTTAGACTCGTAAACCAAGGTCTGGACGGACGGCGACGACGATTCAACGAAGTCAGCACAGGCTGAGACACACTGGGGTCTCTACCGTCGGGTGGTCCGAGGGGGCAGGGACCCTAAGAGGTCCGTTCTTGTGACCTCACCCAACGGTAAAGGAAGAGGTAACGTACTTTCACTTTTCACTTTCACTTCAGCGAGTCAGTACAAACTGGGAATCGCTGGGGTGCCTGATGTCGGATGTCCGAGGAGGTAGGTACCCTAAAAGGTCCGTTCTCATGACCTCACCCACGGTAACGGAAGAAGGGTCTGGACGGATCTCGGTCTGTTAAAGACCTGTGAAGTTAACATACTCGGTTATTTAAGTAATATAGAAAGAAACGAACTTGAAACTTGATCAAACTAAGTCCGAAGACAATGAATTTTATTTTCTTAGGAATGATTATATTGTGATAAGGTGTTTTACCTAAGTAATTTTAGTTTAATTGGTTTATGAAATTATAAACCGGAAATCCACCAAAGGTTAAACATGATGATGATCAAATCATTCTGGTATCAATTATAGGAACATGGAGATAGGGATACGTATACCGTAATAAATCTTTTGTAGACCCCTGAAGGGACCACCAGGTCACTACTTCTGGAGTACGAGGGTCACGACCCCCGACCTCAAACTAGTCCCTTGACCTAGGGTGTCCGGCTTTGATTCCTACGGGACACGACGTGGACTCTGGACCACGTCGGTTTATTTATTTCACATTCTTTGCTTTCCTTTGTAATTCCTTTATATAAATGTCATAACACGACCCGCTTTTCAAACAAACCCAAAAGATATTGTAGAACACCTTTTTGGAATTTACTTGAAAAGCCGGTTGGGTTATGTAAGCTTACATAAGAAATCTGATATAACTTTCTTTGGGTGGTTAAAATGGGTAACACTAGACCGATGTTGGGATGTTGGGAGGAATTTAGAGGGCGAGGATCCAGTGGTTTGTAGCTTCACGGATCAGGTTAGTAGGAAAAGAGGTGGGAGTGGGCTACTTATTCGGAAAAGAGTAAAGAAGGTGATTTGCTAGGAGAATCTGAGGCTACTCAGAAAGAGGAATGGAAGAAAAGAGTGAATGTCCTGACTTGGGTCCACGGTTAAGTTTTTTTGACCCTCATTACCTAATTCTGGCAAACCCCGGGCAGACAGAGATGACTTAAACAATGTCATGACAAAGCCAAGACGTAGAGTCAAAGAACCGGCACTCCGTACACGGTCGAGGGACTCGTAGCTTGGACATACGGGACGTGATCTTCTGCTTCGGGGTCGGTGACCTGCCGGTCCCTTTAGGGGGTCTTTACCTAGAATTAGAAGACCTCCTCCAGAATCTATCGAAATTTCTAGACTATTTTCGATACTAAAAAAGGAAAGGTCTTTTTACGTGTTAGTCTGTTTATAAACGTATGTTGAGGTCTCCGAAACTCTCCGGGGACCCAGTGAAACCTTGGGGGTCCCTTAGAGGACTGGATATAGGAGGTCGAATTCTTGGAGACCCATGTCGTTGCCGTTTACGAACTGAGAGATGGTAGAAATGGTGAACGGTGAAGTCGCGGGGGACGGGGGTCACGGATCACGTAACCATTTGTAGCGGGTGACCAGTGTGTAAGAGGACGACTCGAACCGACACCAGTCGATTTGGATGACACCAGTAGTAAAGTGTTATTTAGTAAAGTGTTTGGTAGTACGAGATGCGAAATTAGAATCTGTCACTACCTACAGTTAATAAGGAGTAATTTTGACCCCCTTTCTTTTGTGAGAGATTCTTTGTTTACATAGAAATAGGTTACACTTCAGCGAATCAACACAGGCTGAGAGACACTGGGGTACCTGACATCGGATGGTCCAAGGAGACAGGTACCCTAAAAGGTCCGTTATCGTGACCTCACCTAACGGTAAAGGAAGGGGTCCCCTAGAAGGGCTGGGTCCCTAGTTTGGACCCAGAGGACGTAACATCTGTCTACGAAATGGTAGACTCGGTGGTCCCTTCAGGATATATAAATAGGTTATCAGTGTTCTTTAGTTTACTAAAAGGATTTTCTACGAAGAGAAGTAAAAGTAAAATAAAAGGTACTAGGTGTGGGTTTTTTTCTTTTTTAGAATTTTTTTTTTGTTTTTGGGTCGGTAAAGACGTCTACCAGAGGATTGGACACAAAAGGAGTTCACGGGAAGGAGTTGGTCTCGAGTGTCCAACCTCCTCTCAGTTCATTGGGTCAGTAATGGTTGGTTGGGCGGGACACGTTACTGAAGTGCTGGCATACCCGCCAGGAACTCTCTCAGAGGTCCCACTTTGTGTCCCCGGTGACTGTGAAACCCGGTCGCGTCTTATTGAATTGTCTTCTCTCCCACCCGCCCGTTCACTTCTCCTTCACGTCGACGAGAAGTACTGTGTGTGAGCAGGGAAGAGATGAGACGGGAGGGGTGGAAGGGGCGAGGCGAAACGGAGCCGTAAAGGGTCTGATGAGGCTCGCGAGGGCCTGGCCCTTCGGTCGAGTCACGCACTGGACCCGGGAGGGAGGTCGACGCGGGGGTTTCGTGCCTTCAGACACGGTAGACCCTAAGGCGTGTAGACTCTTTGTCGCGAGTCCGGTCGCTGGTGTAAAGCGGAAGTCATATTAAAGGGGAGACGGGAAAGACAGATAGTGTCCGGAGAATTCAGTACCGCCGAGGTAGGTCTGGAGGCATAGAATCACTGATAGATACAAAGCGTAAGGAACGAAGAAGGAGAGGGGGGTGCAAATTACCCTTTACAAAGGACAGTTGTAAAGAAGGCAGGAAGGACCACTGACATTGAGGTCGGTAAAACAATAGAAGTTACTTAAAGTAATTTTTCCCTACTTCTAGGGTGCAAGGTTCTAGTGATCCCATCTATAATTCACTTGATTCCAACTGGGAGTCCGAAGTAGTGTAGGAGGTCTCTGGAGGGTCTTACGACGGATTATTGACAAACACAAAAATACATCAGGTTCCAGTATCGAGATATGACACGGAACTGTCTGGTGTGACCTAAGGAAGGTTCTTGTGTTAAAGAACTCTGGTTAAGTTACAGGGTAATTTTAAAATTAGGCGGAAGACAATGGGAACTTATAAACATTGGGTGCGAAAGGTTTATGGTCAAGAGGTGTCTCTTAAATATAAAATCCATAAAAGAGGAGTGTACTGATGTACCTCGTGACGACGTGTGTGTGTCTTTCGGGTACATATAGTCCCGAGATGTTGAACTACGGAAAGGAAGATCTGCACACAAGAGATGTCCTTGTCCTCGAGACTTGAGTCTACGTACGATTCAGTGAAATCAACACGGGCTGAGACGGTAGGATACCTGACATCGGGTGGTCTGAGGAGACAGGTACCTCAAGACGGCCGTTGTTATGACCTCACCCAACGGTAAAGGAAGAGGTCCCCCAGAAAGGTTGGGTCCCTAGCTTGGACTCAAAGGACGTAACGTCCTCCTAAGAAATGACAGACTGCGTGGTCCCGGGTGTCAATTCCAATTTCTAGAAGTTTATCCCTCTAGTAGGACTTAATAGACCCACCCGGTTGAATTTAATGTACTTTTCGTCACTGGAAAGAGACCGATATCCGTCTTCTCTCTGTCGTCTTCCTCTTTGGTCTCTTTACGTATTAGAAAAACACAGTCCGGGGTACGCATGATCAATGACTTAAATTAAGAATATTCTTATGATACTCAATTTATCTATATAAAGAAAAGTATCCACAGAGTCATTTTGTTTGAACGGATTTAAGGTTGTTGCCGTTTCTTCTTTTCATACTCGACTGAAAGTCACTTAAGTCCAGACGGACTAAATTTAAATGACTTTACAGAATCTTACAAAAGGTATTTATGGTGGAAACGGTAGTAGTGTCGTCTGTAGGGACGTTGGGACGTCTTTCGTCGAGTATGAGTTTCGTTGTGGAACTCCTTCCAAAACACCTAGTCGACCATTTCTTAGACGGACGTTACGCCCTCTCTGGACCCAAGTTAGGGACCCAACCCTTCTAGGGGATTTCTTCCCTATTCCGATGGGTGAGGTCATAAGACCGGACCTCTTAAGGTACCTCTCTTCTCAGGTACCCCAGCGTTTCTCAGTCTGTGTTGACTCGTTGAGAGTGAAAGTGAAATAATAGACTTGAAATTTCTACTCTTTTAACTTGGGGTCCCTCAACTTTACGGGCTCAAGTGTCGGGGGTTCTCTAGTTAATCTAAATTCGAACCCTAAGGACTCACCCTTGTACGATTCCCAGGAAAGGTGGGTGATGTCGGTCAAGGTCCTCACGACTCCTCAATGTACAACACAACACAGAAAAGATTTTAATGACGTTCCGTCATAAAGATCGTGGAGACTCAGTCTAAAAGCAACAAAGAGACGGAACTAATATGCACGGCGTGGAGGGGTCGCGACCCAACCGACGTTTAATGTAACCACAGTGAGACTGAAGAGGTCTAGTGTGTGTGGGTCGAGACCTTACTTTGCCTAAGACTGCGGTCACGGACTTCGGAGACTCAGGGTGGAGGGGGTTGTGTCCGTTTGGCCGAGTGTCAAGGAGAACAAATTCTAGAAAACCAGTTAAAAATTAGTTGTACAGAAACATATTCATTTGAAAATAAATGAAAACACAAAGTTTTTATTGTGTGGTTAACAGTTTTTTCCTTAATTTGTAGCGTAAATCAAAGTAGTGGATCTTTTGGTTTCCTGCAATGAAAATTTAACTTTACAAGGATTTCCAGTGAACAAAAAGTCAGTGATTCAGTGCAGTACAGACTCAACCCCTACCTGTCCCTCCGGACCGCACGACGCCAAGTACCCTACCGTTTCTCAGTCTGTGCTGACTCGCTGACTGGACTTCAGTGCAGACTAAGAAACTCTGGGGCACCCGACGTCGTGTGGTCCGAAGGGACAGGAAGTGGTAGAGGGACTCAAACGAATTTGAGGACAGGTAACTCAACCACTACGGTAGGTTGGTAGAGTAGGAGACAGTAGGGAACAACGAAGGTCTAAGACATAGATTATGATATTTTACTTTACGTACTATTATATATGGAATAAATCCTTGGATCACAAAATTCTACTTAAAGAATATACACGGATGGGAAAATCTCGAAATGTACGCAATGAAGTAAAATCAGAGTACTATGAAATGACTATATGTTTATTGTACTTTTTTAATTTATTCTACATAAATTTTACATTATTTCATTCAACTAAAGAAACTGTATGAAAGAAAGTTTTTTCTCTTCCTTGGAATGACTTGAGACAACTAACAAAAAAGGAATACCAGAGATCCAAATAGAAGAGGTAAAGTATTGACAAAGTAATCACGATGATGAACTACTTTCTCCTAGATGTAAGGTGGATCGAGTATTTAGTGGAGAGACTAAGACTGGAGGTCTCGATGGTGTCAAAAAGAAATGAAATATGTGTAATTACGTTTACGGGTGAAGTCATGGGGACCCTTACACGTAGAGCGAGACGTCTAAGACGTTTCGAGGACAAACGATTCCCGAAGGTCGGACGAAAGGTAGTTTTCAATACTGCCACAAAAGTAATGGAGGATTAAGAGACATAAGGAGCCGAGACCCAGGAACGCTTGTCTTCGTTTGTTATTGGATACATTACCACACCAAGCAATAAAACCGATAAAGAAGTAGATATCTTGAACTGACTCACGTCGTAAAAGCTAAAGACATTAAGATTTTCTTTGTTTGTAAAAAGAGTCTCGGGAGTCCGAACACGATGACTGAAGTAGTAAAAAAGTCGTTAGGGACTGGAATAAAGTCCTACGATGTTCAATCCCATGATCCGAAAAAAAAAAAAAAAGGGGTGTAAAGAGGAAAAGTATTTTCCTCTCGTAACGGAAAAGATTCGATTGAAGTGATTATACCAGGACGAAATTAATGGACTTTTCCCTTTGTAATTTAGTCTAAAGTAAACGTCGCAATCAACGAGTCAACACAGACTGACAAACGTTGGGGCACCTGATACCGGGGAGCCCGAGGAGACAGGTACCCCCAAAAGTCCCTTCTTATGACCTCACCCAGCGGTGCGGGAGGAGGCCCCTAGAAGGGGTGGGTCTCCAGCTTGGGTTCAGAGGACGTGATGTCCGTCTAAGAAATGGTAGACTCGGTGACTGTTTAGGTGGAATAAACATCTCCCACACGGATTGACAAATCAGTGTTATCTCAGATAACTTGTTTGGTTGACTACAAAAAATCACTAGGTCTAACTTAATAAATAGTAAATAATCTCATAAGGTACATCTCTGAAAGGACCACCAAGTCACCGATCCTAAGGTGTAAGGGTTTCGTACCCTAAACTAACGACCACTCCCTTGATCTAGGGTGTACGGGGTCGATTTTCTAGAACGTACGGGGTTACCTCTACCTTCTAGCACGCGTTTTGATTCTGGGTTGTACCAGTTTATTTGTTTATTTGTGTATAAAATTTTTGTTTCTTGAGGTACACATACCTGATATACGGATCATTATTATTGTTGTTGCAAAACATTCACGAATGATTCATGGTCCGTAGCGAGATTCGTAAAATGTGTATGATTAAATAAGTAGTTTTGTTTACACGCTATTAAATTGTCAGAAACAAAATGTCTGTTCCTGTGACTCCATGTCTTTATAATTCGCAAAACGGGTCCCAGTGTGTGGATCATTCTTTGTGTCGATGTTAAACATGGGTCCGTTAGACTTCCGATGTAATTCACAATCCAGTACCCTGTACAGTCACCGATAGATTCTTCTACTCGTTTAAAAGTTTACTCCTAAATAATAAAGTTCTTAATGTCTTACATAGTGAAAAAGTTTTTCGTGGATGGTTTATAACTGAGAGACTGAGGTGACCTCATCTTTGATACCTCTTCTTTTAATCGTTTGGCAGGTGTATATGACTCGCCTAAATTTGGATCGACTCCTCTAAGTCCAGTCCTTCGTTGTCAATCTTGACCTGTACCTTGTTGTCTGACCAAGGTTTATCCCTTTCCACATGCAGTTCCGACATATAACAGTGGGACGAATAAATTGAAGATACGTCTCATGTCGTACTCTTTGCGACCCGACCTTCTTTGTGTTCGACCTTAGTTCTGACGGTCCTCTTTATAGTTATTGAAGTCTATACGTCTACTGTGGTGGGAATACCGTCTTTCACTTCTCCTTGATTTTTCGGAGAACTACTTTCACTTTCTCCTCTCATTTTTTCAACCGAATTTCGAGTTGTAAGTCTTTTGCTTCTAGTACCGTAGACCAGGGTAGTGAAGTACCCTTTATCTACCCCTTTGTCACCTTTGTCACCATCTGATAAAACCCCCCGAGGTTTTAGTGACGTCTACCACTAACGTCGGTACTTTAATTTTCTGTGAATGAGGAACCTTCTTCTCAATACCGGTTGGATCTATCATATAAGTTTGGTCTCTGTAATAAAACGGCTGATTCCAGGCAGATCAGTTCCGATACCAAAAAGGACACCAGTACATACCTACACTCTCAACCTGATACTTCTTCCGACTCGTGGCTTCTTAACTACGAAAACTTGACACCACAACCTCTTCTGAGAAGTCTCAGGGAACCTGACGTTCCTCTCGGTTGGTCAGGTAAGACTTCCTCTATTCGGGACCCACAAGAAACTTTCCTTACTACGACTTCGACTTTGAGGTCATGAAACCAGTGAAGTACGCTTCTCAACTGAGTGACCTTTTCTGAGACTACGACCCTCCCTGAGCCCCGTCCTCCTCTTCCCCTGCTGTCTCCTACTCTACCGACCTACCGTAGTGCCTGGGCTACCTGCACTCAGACTCACTTGAGGCCCTCAACTACTACCTGTCCCTCCGGACCGCACGACGCTAAGTACCCCAGCGTCTCTCAGCCTGTGTTGACTCGCTGACTTGACTGACTTGACTCCTCTAGGTCCTATGTCTATACTGTGGGGATTTATTATGTTAGTCGTAGATTTGTTTTCTACCATCTCTTGGCGAATAGACACTGTTACCTTTAATATTTTACCCTTGTAATTGACACCTAGGTAAAACAGTTCCATCATTTTACCCGTTCGTGATGTCACACTTATTCAATTTCCTATATTTTCCTTTTAGAACTATGACACTGAAGTAAGTCAATTAGGTTTGTTATAAATGAACCGTGGATGATACACAGTCCGTCACATGAACAATGACTAACAATTTGGTACCGTGCTAAATGACTCTCTCTAATATTTTAATGAAAGAGAACCCCTTGAAGTTTTTCATCCTGTCAGATATAAATCGACACGGGTCTCCGTCCCTCTACTCGACCCACTACTATTGACATGGATTATTGTGGTCCGACTGGACTTTCTCCAGGCACTGGCAGAACACTGGCAGAGAGAACGACGGGGTAGCTCCAAGTGTCCCTCTTCCCAGAAACCCAGTGGAGTTCACGAGTGCTTTCAAATTCTGAGTTCGATGCATAAAAAGGAGTACACTGGGTCAGGAAGTAGGGAGTGGAAGGGAAAGGATCCCGAGAGACCCTTCTCTGGACACTGGTTGTTTGGGGATACAGTAGTGGCGCGACTGCCAGGGGAGATGAGGACCGAAACAATTTTGGACCGAAAAGGGGCTCTGTGAAGAAGGGGATGTCAGAGAGTTCTGGGACGACAGAGAGCGTGGCTCACATGGAGTTCCGAGCTTCCACTCCTCTCGGAGTAGAGACGAGTATGGTGTCAAATCTGGTAAGAGAGTGAAGGAGAGAGTTTTGGACGTCGAGGACGGTAGTCGAGAGTGCTGACGGACACCAACAGTCGACAGCCGGGGAGATCGACTCCGGAAACCAATACCCGAGGCCCAGGACGAGATGAGGACGACAGAAGACCTACGGAAGGTGTGCGGATATCTACCTGACAGGTGGAGGGACCGGAGAGACAAAGAACAAAAACAGGTGGAAGAGTTGGTGTTTGTAGGTGAGGGGGCCAGTGCGGGATCTGGAACGGTACTGCCGTCGAGGAGGGACTAAGGTTTGTCGGGTGAGGGACTGTTGGCGGAATAGTTTTGACCATCGGATGACTGAGGTAGTGAAAGAGAGGTGATAGGAAGAGAGGTAGTGGAAGAATGGGTCAAGTTTGTCGGTGAGGGACCGTTGTCAGTGGGAGAAAACGAGTTGAGACGAGGAGGAGGGAGAGTATGAGTGGATCTTTTTGGAGTCGTCAGTCACTTGGTTGAAGAGACGGAAAAAAACCCGGGTGTGGGTTCGTCAACTTATAAGGACCCCCTTTTTTTCTTGTTTCGCTTCAGTTAGTGGAATTTGACAGAAATTTAAGTACGACGATGACAACGATTCAGCGAAGTCAGCACAGACTGAGACACACTGGGGTATCTGCCGTCGGGTGGTCCGAGGGGACAGGGACCCTAAGAGGTCCGTTCTTGTGACCTCACCCCACGGTACAGGAAGAGGTTACGTAGTTTCACTTTTCACTTTCACTTCAGCGAGTCAGCACAGACTGGGAATCGCTGGGGTACCTGACGTCGGGTGGTCCGAGGAGGCAGGTACCCTAAAAGGTCCGTTCTCGTGACCTCACCCCACGGTAACGGAAGAGGATTTAAGTACGATTGTTTGGAGTCTACTCGACCCGAAGAGGTCGTTTAGATAAAGGGTGAGAGGTTCGGTTGATCGAGTATGGAAAAAGAAAGAGAAATTTGAAGGGGATAAGTGAAAATAGTAAAAGGGGAGAGTTGACTTCTGGAACTAAATACGAAGTGACTCTTTTATGTACAATAATCTCTTCTTGATGGAGTTTAGTGAAAGTTATTTTACATAGGACTTTGGTAATTTTTTTCTTTTTCTGGTAGATACCTTACCTTCTTTTATAAACGTTTACTACATTGACTGATCCTGAATTGAAAGTTATATATTTATTGAATATATAATTATCAAGTTGTTGTTGTTGTTTGTTTGTTTGGGTTAGTTTTGTTACTTATTTTGTGGATTTATCTGAAAAGAGGTTTCTTCTGTATACCACCGGTTATCCGTGTACTTTTTTACAAGTTGTATCGATTAATAATTCTCTTTATACTTAGTTTTGATGTTACTCTGTGATGGAGTGAGACCAGTTTTACTGGTAATAATTGTTCAGATGTTTATAATTTACGATTTCTCCCACATCTCTTTTCCCTTGGGAGGATGTGACAACCACCTTTACATTCAACCACATCAGTGATGCCTTTTGTCATACCTCTGATTTTTATCTTAATGGTGTACCAGATCGTCAGGGTGAGGACCCATATATAGACCCGTTTTGAAAGTAAGTTTTACTATATTCATGGGGATACAGGCATCGTCGTGGTAAGTGTTATCG
The DNA here is from genome assembly GCA_006410555.1 of Capra ibex. Taxonomy (NCBI): domain Eukaryota; kingdom Metazoa; phylum Chordata; class Mammalia; order Artiodactyla; family Bovidae; genus Capra; species Capra ibex. The sequence goes on along the minus strand of SJYO01038983.1, from coordinate 7,314,196 downwards.
GTTCTGTACCTTTCTCGGATTTACAGGTAGTTGTCTCCTCACCTATTTCTTCTGTACCACGTATATATGCTACCTTATCATGAGTCGGTATTTTTTCTTACTTTATTGCTGTAAACGTCGTTGTGTCGACGTTGATCCCTAATAGGATGATTCATTTCTTAACCCAACTGGTTTTTCAAGTAAGTTCAAGAAGGTATGTTACAATGTCTTTTGGGTTCGTTTGAAAAACCGGTTGGGTTATTCGCCCTTTCTCTCCTTGTTTATGATATACTCTCTTCCTTTACCGTTAGGTGAGGTCATAAGAACGGACCTCTTAGGGTACCTGTCTCCTCGGACCGTCTGGCACCAGGTACCCCAACTTCTCTCAGCCTGTACTGGCTTCGTTGATTCGTGCGTGCGTGGTGAATACACACCTTAGATTTTATACCGTGTTTACTTGGAGAGATGTATATCTGTGTCTGAGTGTCTGCATCTCAACACCCACGGTTCCCCCTCCCTCCACCCCCGCCGTACCTGACCCTCAAACCCCAATCATCTATGTGTGATAATGTACGTCGTACCTATTTAGTATTGTAGGATGACGTGTCGTGTTCTTGATATAAATCAAAGGACCGTCTTTGGTAGTACCTTTAATTATATTTTTACTTACATTTTAACCGGAATTAAGTTGATATGAAGTTAATTTTTTATTTGAATTTTTTACGCATGGTTTAGAAGAGAGTTAATACTTTTACTTTGTTGACAGTGAAGGGACAGTAACAAGTTGGGGAAATGGACACACGAGGTCGAGTAAGGAAGACCGGGAGACCTCCTGGTGTGAGGACGGCAGGGGTCATCGGAGGTGTAGTCGTCAAGAGTTTCACACTAGACGGTTGGCGACCGATAACGAGTCTGAGGTTTTGACAAGAAAGGGGTCAGAAGGGGAGATGGGTAGGTAGGTACTTGTTATTCGTTTTTGGATGGTCAGTAGGAACGAACGAGGGTAAGGGGCGAGGATGAGGTTTAGACAGGGTTTACGAACGGTTAAGAAGGTAGTATTGGATCGTAGGTTTGGGAGGAGAGGTGGAGATTAGATTGAGTGGTAATAGGGAGGCGACTTGACCATATTGTTAGGGCATTGTTCAAAGTGACGAAGACGACTATTGAGAGTGTTAGGTCAGAGATGTGTGGTCGGTCTCACTACAGAGGTTTTTGGACATAGTCTTGTGCAGTAAGGGAGTCGACTTAGGCGACTATCGACAAGTAACGAGTGTCTTTTTCGGACACTTCACGACGTCTGAGATAAAGACACAGGGGTCAGAGTCCCGTGAAATAATGTGTCGTTCGGATAAATAAATGGCAGGAAAGAACCTTCGTGCGACGGGAAAGGTGAAGGACCGAAAACGTGAACAAAGGAAACGAACGTTACGAACAGGTGGTCGAGGAGTCGACTAATGGTGTAAGAGTGAGAAAGTCAGAGTTTTTAGAATGAGTCTCTCTGGAAGGGACTCTTAACATACCAGTCACGGAAGAAGTCTAATGAAAGAACAGTGAATAAAGGATGTACTGTAAATAATGTTGGGTGGTGATAGAAGTAACAAACAAAGAAGTAAACAGTAGACAAAGGGGTTGATCTCACACTCGAAGTCCTCACGTCCCTGAAATAAAGAAAACCAGTAAAGACCTAAAGGTCGTGGCCCTTATTACGGATCTTCTTTCGTCCATTTTTTTTTTTTTTTTTCTTCTTCTTCTTCTTTCGTCCATGAGTTAGTAGTGCATAGTTCATCTGTCACACTTATTCAAAAAATTTTTTGAAAATACACGCCCCGGAAACCGATATAAGAATTTTACGCAATGTCATAGAGTAAATTACTGTATTGTTAGATTACTTCGTGCCATTGATAATACAAGTGCACCGTCTATTCCTTTTCCTTCGAGTCCTCTCAATAGACGAGTCAATGGATTGACGATGGTCGAAATAGCTTCGCAGGGTCCACCGTGATCACCATTTCTTAGGTGGAGGTTACGTCCTCTATGTTCTCTGCGCCCAAGGTAGAGACCCGGTCCTTCTAGAGGACCTTATCCTTTACCGTTGGTTGAGGTCACCGACAAGAACGGACCTTTTAAGGTACTTGTCTCTTCGGACCGTTCGATGTCTGGCACCTCAGTGTTTCTCGACCCGTGCTGACTCGTGTGTGTTCGTGTGTGTCTCGATCACGGTCGACATAGTCAGTATTGTTTTCTGGTGTCCGACCCACCGAACTGTCAGTTGAACTTGAGTGAAAGAGTGCCAAGACGCCTGGTCTTCAGGTTACAGTTCCAATCGACTAAAATAAAGACCACACCGGAGAGAGACTTTGTCACAGTCTGAAATAAAACGTCCCGAGGTTTTAGTGACGTCTACCACTAACGTCGGTACTTTAATTTTCTGTGAATGAGGAACCTTCTTTTCAATACTGGTTGGATCTGTCGTATAAGTTTTCGTCTCTGTAATGAAACGGTTGTTCCGATACCAAAAAGGATACCAGTACATACCTACACTCTCAACCTGACACTTCTTTCGACTCGTGACTTCTTAACTACGAAAACTTGACACCACAACCTCTTCTGAGAACTCTCAGGGAACCTGACGTTCCTCTAGGTAGGTCAGGTAAGACTTCCTCTAGTCGGGACCCTAAAGAAACCTTCCTTACTACGATTTCGACTTTGAGGTCATGAAACCGGTGGAGTACACTTCTTAACTGAGAAACCTTTTCTGGGACTATGACCCTCCCTAACCCCCGTCCTCCTCTTCCCCTACTCTACCGACCAACCGTAGTGGTTGAGCTACGTGTGCTCAGACTCACTTGAGGCCCTCAACCACTACCTGTCCCTCCGGACCACACGACGCTAAGTACCCCAACGTTTCTCAATCTGTGTTGACTCGATGACTTGACTTGACTTGACTTGACTCCGGAGAGAAGACCCGACCCCCTGTCGACGGAAGAATAATGGTGGGGTGTACCGGAAAGAGGTCCAGTGACGTGTACCTGTCTCTCTGACTCGAAAGACTACAGAGTAGAAGGTTTCTACGATTTGGGTACTCTAGTCTCGGGGTAGAAATAATAGAGTAGAATGGAATTAATGAAGGAATCCCCCGGGTAGAGGTTTATTTCGGTATAACCTCAAGTCCCGAAGGTGTATACTTGAACCCAACCCCCCTCATGTTTGTAAGTGAGACATTTTGACTATCTCGGTCCTAAGTTTGGGTCTGAACAGGTCAAGGGTTCAACTATAAGAATTAACGACTCAATATAACTGTACAACGAAGACCCAGGAATCGAGACGGGATTGGACTTGAAGAAGTACGGACCGAAGTATGTAACGGTCCCTAATCTAATGAAGAGACCAAAAGAGTACCCCATGTGGACGGAACCTTAATCCTCCGTTTTTACGTTTCGGACCGAAGTGAAGAGTGATGGATACACTGGACCTCGGTTGCCGAATTACTGAGACCTATACAGAATCAAAAAGGTAGTTACTTTATACCCGTTATAGTTTTCCATGAGATCCTTGAAGGAGGTCCACACTCCCTCTTTTGTCAGGAGTACCCTTAGGTGACTTCCAGAACCTCGTTTGTATGAGGTACTAAGGTTACGGAACAACAATACTTATAGAAGGACTCATTGTAATTGTCAACGTATCTACCCGTACTTTTTTGACGAGGGTCAGGTCGTACCACTATGTCGGACACCCTTCCCTGGAGAGTTCCGACACTGATCATAAAAGGGAAAGGAGAAGTACGACTTAGTAGTGACACGAAAACAAAACGAACTTAATTCATAAAAAGATAAACCGAATCAACGAAAGGTCCGACCCTCCCTGACGGAGTTCCCCTAGTAAGGTCTTCCGTCGGACAGACCTTCAAGAGTCGTTACAGTAAATAGATGAACTCTAGGTCAAGTCAAGTCAAGTCAGCGAGTCAGCACAGGCTGAGAAACGTTGGGGTACTTAGTGTCGTGTGGTCCGGAGGCACAGGTAGTGGTTGAGGACCTCAAGTGAGTCTGTGAGCAGGTAGTTCAGTCACTACGGTAGGTCGGTAGAGTAGGAGACAGCAGTGGAAGAGGAGGACGGGGGTTAGGGAGGGTGGTAGGCTCAGAAAAGGTTTCTCAGTTGAGAAACGTACTCCACCGGTTTCATGACCTCAAAGTCGAAATCATAGTAAGGAAGGTTTCTTTAGGGTCCCGACTAGAGGAAATCTTAACTGACCAACCTAGAGGAACGTCAGGTTCCCTGAGAGTCCTCAGAAGAGGTTGTGGTGTCAAGTTTTCGTAGTTAAGAAGCCACGAGTCGGGAGAAGTGTCAGGTTGAGAGTGTAGGTATGTACTGATGACCTTTTTGGTATCGGAACTGATCTGCCTGGAAACAACCGTTTCATTACAGAGACGAAAAGTTATACGATAGATTCAACCGGTATTGAAAAGAAGGTTCCTCGTTCGCAGAAAATTAAAGTACCGACGTCAATGGTAGACGTCACTAAAACCTCGGGTTTTTTTAATTCAGACTGTGACAAAGGTGACAAAGGGGTATATAAAGGGTACTTCACTACCCTGGTCTACGGTACTAGAAGCAAAAGACTTACAACTCGAAATTCAGTTGAAAAAGTGAGAGGTGAAAGTGAAAGTAGTTATCCGAAAAATCAAGAAGTGAAAGACGGGATTCCCACCACAGTAGACGTATAGACTCCACTAACTATAAAGAGGGCCGTTAGAACTAAGGTCGAACACGAAGAAGGTGAGGTCACAAAGAGTACAACATGAGACGTATCTTCAATTTATTCGTCCCACTGTTATATGTCGGAACTGCGTGAGGAAAAGGATAAACCTTGGTCAGACAACAAGGTACAGGTCAAGATTGACAACGAAGGACTGGACGTACATCCCATTTATTCTTGTTATTTTTACTGTTGGATTATCAGTTGTAAATGTGACGTAATTTATGAAGCCGGTGAACTACATTTCTCGACTGAGTGACCTTTTCTGACTCCCATCCTTCTCTTCCCCTGTTGTCTCCTACTGTACCAACCTACCGTAGTGTCTGAGTTACCTATACTTAAACTCGTTTGAGACCCTTTATCACTTCCTGTCCCTTCGGGCCACACGACATCGGGTACCCCAGTGTTTCTCAGTCTGTACTGAATCTCTGACTCGTTGTATGTCGTAACTGGTATATGGTCCGTGACCGGATTCACGACGCATCTATACTTAAATAAACGAGAGATGAAATGGAAGACATTGGTGTGGATCTTTATTCACTATCGTAATTACTCTGTGATGTCATTAGTCAGGGTGTCGATCATTTGTGGACCCGACCCTAAACTTGGTTCCCTGAGACCGAGATGTGAGGTACGTGTTCCGGAGAGGATCGTAGATAACAAGGAGGGACGGACCGGACATCAGGGTCCTACACCCCGGTAGGGGGTCCTGTCCCCTTCGTGTCCCAGTACACCCTCCCCTCCCTTCATGCAGTCCCTCGTAGGTGGATCCTAACCTTCGTCTTCGGTCCTCAGACCCATGTTGACGGTTGATCCTCCGACACCATCCACCGAGAGACTCCCGAGCTCCGTGGGACGCGAAAGATGAGAACGTCGTGATTCGTCGGACGTAGGGTTGAGACCCGAGTAATAGTTCCGGTCCTCAAGGAGGTCCCTACCACAGATCTACTCTAGCCACTAGGGAGTCATCGTCCCCCCTGTCCCCGGACCAGGTAGTGACTTGATGACCAAAAAATAAAAAATTAATTAATTAACCGGTATGGTGTGTTGTACGTTCTAGAAGGGACTGGTCACTAGCTTGCGTACGGGGGACGTAACCCTCACGTCTCAAAATTGGTGATCTAGTGGTCCCTTCAAGATAAAAATAAAAAAATAAATATAAAACAGGTCCGTGGGACACCCTAGAATCAAGGGACTGGTCCCTAACCAGTCCCACGTCTCAGAATTGGTGACCTGATTTGACGGGTAGTGATTTGATAATACTAGGACCCGGATTTTTTTTACGCGAATACTTTACTCATTACTTCATCCGGGTGTTTATGGGGACGTTCGTGACCGTGTTACCAAAACTTAGAAAATAAGGACGAATCACATTTCCGGGACTTTGTTCAATGAACTCTTAAAACTCTTATAAGAGTCCGGGGTTTGGACGTTAAGACTAAGTAAACCAAGTCTACCAAGAATTCTTGTAAAAATGACCTTATATTACCTGTTGGTCTTTTCACATGTATTCACTTGTCGAACGACTTAAAAGTGTTTGACTTACATAGATACGTGGGACGTGCCTCCAGTTCTTTGTCTTATAATCATCTTGTCAAAGCCCCTCAAAATTTGCATGTTAGGACTAGCAAGAATACGTCTAGAGGACTTGTGACTCTTTGTGGCGTCCTAACGAATCGTGACTTTGACAATTTTGCTTGCTCGGACGTGCACGCAAAAACTCCTACTGTTCCTGGTCTCTTTCCTTCGTAACGAGCAACCCCTGTTGTCTCCCACCGTACTGAGGACCCCAGCACTTTACCTCTTCCGGTTGATTCAGTGGTTGACCGAACGACCTATACTTTTCGTCTCGAGTATTCGAGGGTTGTGGACTACTCCCCGGGACTACTGAGTTGCCCTCTCTTCAGGTACCTACGGTCCAGGTCCGGAAGTCAAATAGTCGGCGATTTCGTTTGTTCGAAAGTCTCGTTTCTGTCTCTCCGGGGTACCTACATTAGTGACTCAGTGGGTAAAGGTTTTGTTACCCTCACGGAGGAGATAGACTTGGTCTGACCTACTCTGGAAGTCTTTAAGAAAAAGTCAAAGTTAGTGTTAAAGAGTGTGTGTGGGTCTAGAACCAACCCATGGTTCTCAACGAGACCTTACAAGAAAGGGTACGAAAGTTAACTCCAGAAAGTGATACCCAACCTGAGTAAACGACAGAAAAAGGAGGACAAGAGGGAAAGAAGTCTTAAAAAACTAAGGACTACAAGTCGGATCTTCGATACTCGGACTTGAAGATGTTTTTATTTCTTTAAACCACTACCCTTCTCTTCCCTTCCGAAGTAAGACCAATAGAGAACTAGTGGGTAGGCACCTAAGTACCTCCAGACTATAGTCGGACTCATAAGGTTCGACAACTCAAAAGGAGGTTGTAGATTGTAGGAAGTTTCGGAGTGGAAATTGTTCATATCTGTGTCTACCGTCTCTCCTTTCTCTCCAGTACGTCCCTTCCTTTCAGTAAAACCATAGTCCGGAATTTGTTAAAGAGATCATAAGATAACAATTTAGTGTCTGTTAAAGGGATTGAAATTTAAAAAAAGTTCACGATATATAAGTTGTCTCCTGACCCGACAAAACAAAACAAAGGGCCCAAACCGAAGATTAAGAGGGTCTTAAAAAAAAAAGGGGGGACACCCTTTCCTCAAACTTTGTAAAGGTTTATTCAAACCTTTCCTCAACAGATCTGAGATATTTCTAATTCCTACTCAAGGAAAAGACGTATTGAGGAACAGAGGTCGGCTAGTCATTGGTTTTCTTGTTAGACGTAGGACCAAGGATTCCTTTCGACTTCACATCGCGGAGGGTCTTCAGCGAAGAGAGTCAGGTGGTAAGTAAGTAGGCTAGTGAGTAAGTAGGTGAGAAGGTAAGTTGTCTAACAGTGAGGACTCACATATGACACAGTCCTGAAACGATCCACGTCTAGTGGTTCACGTTCAAGGGAAGCGACCGGAAAGGAAAGTAAAGACCTGATCCCCCTCGTGAGTCTTCTTCCCCTATATGTATAGAGTTCAATAGAAGAAAGGGGAGGTCGACGGAGGTCCACAGGGTAGGGACCAATCTTTCGACGTATTGACCCTGAAGGGACTACCAGGTCACCAATTCTCAGGTGGAACGGTGACGTCCCCTGCGTCTAGACTCTTGATGATGGGGGGTACGGTGTCTTGTTGACCCGGGTCATGACGTTGATCCCCTAAGGGTCCACCGCGTCGCCAGTTCTTAAACGGACGGTTGCGTCCTCTGCACACAACCTAGGGACACAGTCCTTTAGGGAATTTCTTTTACCGTTGGGTGAGGTCATAAGAACGGACCTCTTAGGGTACCTGTCTCCTCGGACCACCCGATGTCAGGTATCCCAGCGTCTCTCAGCCTGTGTTGACTCGTGTGTACGTTCCCTCCCTACCAACGTTGAGCTCTCGGACACTCGGTGTTACTTTCTATCGCTTCCGACGTTGACCCTAGACTGCGCCGGTTTATTATTTATTTATTTTTCTTTTGGGATTTTTTTTTTTTTTCTTTCTTTCTACGTATGAATTCCATTTTCGCTAAGAGAGGGTTGGACTTAGAGGAGAGGCATAACGACAATCGGGGACCGAACGAAGTCCTACTGAGAATTCTCGGTTCCGGTAGTAATTTCGACCCGAAACGTTCCGGTCGACGGCATGACGTCGACACCGGGAGTCGCGCCTCCCGGACCCCTACCGTCACAGGGAACTGACGGACGACCTACCGGTGGAGCACGATCTGCTCACGAGACCACACGAGACGTCTTGGTTTTAAGTTGACAAGGTGGGTCTAACGTAAACGATTAAAAGTAGGAAAACTGGAGTAAGGTTTGATCTACAGTCCCGATAAATGTAATCACCCCACTTCTAGTCAGACCTTTCGACTTTTTCGTCGAGTCGGTAATACGAACTTTTACACAATCGCCGTCACATTGACTCCCGTTTTTGGACTAAGTCCGAAGTAGGTGCGAAAACTGTGAAAAGTTTAACTACAAAAAAGAGGAAGTTTTTTTTCTGACTGAAGGTTACCTCAAATTGTAAAAAGGAATTATGTCAAGTCCACGTGTATGGACCAAATGTTGTCTAGGTCATGTGCTTTTACCTACATATGGGTTGTTTAATTCCCTTTTCTCTTCGTGAAAGTCTACCTACCTGAGTCAAATGTCTTACTAAGACAAGAAGTGGTTTCGTTAAAGGTGACCCAAGAGACTTTTCCCAATCGAAAGGATCACATGAATTTGTCAAACATTTTCAAAGTAAATTTTTGTGTCAAATCTGTAGTGTGTAGGATACATTTCTCTTCTGACGAGTCTTGTCCATCTACCGAGTACGATTATAAAAATCTCGGTAATGGGGTAAACTTTACCTTAAGTTTACTAAACAGTTGTAGACCAACCATAAGTTAAGGACAGATCTACCATGACTTCGTTTCGAGTATGAGCGAAGTTGAGAATCCATTCGTCAATGAGGAAACAACTCGGGAGAGTCTGTTACGAGTGGACAAAACGTCTCCACTTTAGAAGGTCCGTGAATACATCGTAGACTTGACGGGTGACACTTCTGACGGGATCTTTACCAGATCCGGAATAGGTAAAATATTCAAGTCTATACACGGTCCAGGAGTTCTTTGAACGGAGTTTTTCATCAACATCAACTACTTTACCTTATTCTCCGTCGGAAGCGACAAGACTTTATCACAGAAAACCAATCTTAAGGAGTCTTGCTCTAGACTAAAACCAGTATCCCGATACAGAGGACCACCGAATCTCAATCCAACGGGAACACCTGTTTAGTAGTTTTAATATTCTCTTTTATTTTCTGGTGTATATATTCAGATTCGGTCAGTCGTATTAGAGAACGTCGGTCTCCCTGACGAAATCCTTACACGTTACCTTTCGTATGGACTCTACAAATAACCTTAGATACTCCTTTGTTCGAGAGAGTAGGTGACCTAGATTCAGACTCTTTTACATTTAATCATCGAAGACTTCCGACGGAATCGTTGGTCGTGTCTTCTTGACTAACCATCTCTTAGGGTACGGGGCTACTATAGTAAACTCGAGACCCCAGGTTGTAGAGGACTCGCTGTGGACAAAGTCCTGAAATGTCAATTCCCTCGTCCATTTAAACGAAGAAATAAATCTGCAAACGGAACTGGAGAACAATAAACGTTTACTTACGGAGGACCCTGAAGGGACCTCCAGGTCACCAGTCCTGGGCCTCGAAGGTGACGTCCCTCGTGCCCAAGCTGGGGGCCAGTCCCTTGATTCTGGGGTGTTCGAGGTTCCGTGTTGGTTTTGTGTTTTGTTTACTTACTTGTTTTGTTTACTTTTCGAGGACCGAGGGGCAAAGGGTTGACCAGAAATATAGTTAATGGTTCTAGAGACGAAAGAGTCAGACTTCATAGGTAACCGACTAGAGGTACGGTCATGGGTATTAGATCAAGTCTAAGAGTACCGGAGATTAAATGTTTGAGACTCTAAATAGAGAGTCGGAAGTAAAAGAGGGGAGGATAGATCGAAGGGTCTTCGACGGTGAATTAGGAGTATTTCGTGTCTATACTACTTCCGTGAGTCAGCTAACGAGGTGGCGAAAGTGACTGAGCGGGGACGGGACTCAATTTTTTTGGATGTCTCAAATGGGGAGGGGTGGGGCACACAGAGGAAATGAGAGTGTGTCTTGTGAAGTGAAGACTGGGAAGACGAGTGGTTTACACACCTCTTCGAAAGGGGGTGGTTCCTTAAAAGGTGTTGTGATCGACCCACAGGATGTTACAGGAAGTCAAGCCTGTGATGGATGAACCTTTGTCACGGTCCAAGGTGTCTCATTCCAGAGGTAGGGTGTTCTGACGAGAGGGTAAAGTCTACAGTCGACCTTCGTCCTCAAGGAGTCCAATGGGTGTTGAAGAGAGGTTAAATGGATATTTACCCTCCCAAGGTACCGGGAGAGGAACCCAAGTTAATTAAACAACCTCACCGAGTGTTCTAAGTCCTCATGTAAATGAAGACAAACACCAACAACCACAAATCAGTGATTCAGTACAGACTGAGAAAACACTGAGAAAACATCGGGTGGTCCGGGGAGACAGGTACCCTAAGAGATCCGTTTCTATGACCTCACCCAACGGTAAAGGAAGAGGTCTTCGAAAAGGACTGGGTTCCTAGTTTGGACGCAGAGGACGTAACGTCCACTTAAGAAATGGTAGACTCTGTGGTCCCTTCGGGAAGACTTAAGAATGTCGGGAAATAGAGAAGTGTCGAGTCCTGAAATTGGCTAGTTAAGGAGCATAGAAAGATATAAAACAATGTCGATAAACACCTATGCAAGATAGACTCCGAAGGGATCACCGAGGCTTCCGTTTCTTAGATAGACGTTACGTCCACTGGACCCAAGCTGGGGACCCAGTCCTTCCACGGGACCTTTTCCCTTACCGATGGGTGAGGTCATAAGAACGGACCTTATAAGGTACCTGTCTCCTCGAACCACCCGATGTCAGGTATCTTAGCGTTTCTCAACCTGTGTTGACTCACTGATTACGAAAAGACAGATGAGACGAGAGATCTCAAGACGGGGTCATATCATCTAGCGATGATCCCCACTTAATCACCCAGTAGTGATCACCCAAGTCTATCCCAGACCAAAACCAAGAGAATAACCACCTAGGGTAGTGGGCGGGGGTCTCATTATTAGGTATGCAAATGACTTAACCATATTTCCTTCCTTACTCTATCCAACAAATTATCTAAGAATCCTTTGAACGAAAACTTATTCGTATTTTTTTATTACAGATTCGTTGGATGGGTATATATTTGTCTATGATCCCCTCGTGTGTCCGAACGAACCTTTAACAGAAAGAATTCACGATTTAGAGTGTGAAGGGGGAGGAGGTAAAAACGTGATGATTAAAAGGTTGTGTTTTCATTTTAAGTCCATTTCAAAACTGTTTTACAACTTTTAAGATTTGATGGCAGCACAAACACACACACGCGCGCGTACACGAGTGCACGCACGAGTCAACATAAGCTGAGAAACGGTGGGTACCTGACATCGGGCGGTCCGAGGAGACAGGGACCCTAAGAGGTCCGTTCTTATGATCTCACCCAACGGTACGGGAGGAGGTCCCTAGAAGGGGTGGGTCCTTGACATTTGATAGAAGTACTACTGCTAGTTCCTGGTGTATACTCACATTGACTTTTTTATCGAATACTGGTCTGTAAGTGAGACTTAGTACAATTGTCTTCGGTATTGTACGTAAGTGCAGTACACAGTGTCAAGTGTTATATGAAGATGTCTGAAATGAAGGAAGGACCAAATGTTGGGACACTCTAGTCATCCCGTTCTGGGTAGTCGGGACAAATGGTCGTTCCTTCTCCATTCCAGATTCTCTCCGATTCGTTGATCGTTCAGAGATATTGGTTCATCTACTGTCTTGGTCCTGATTTTGGGTTCCAAAGACTGTAGACCGGGGTCGGGAAGGCTAATAGGACACGATGAATGGAATCCGATTATCTATCGTAGTAGGGAACGGTCACCGACTAAATCATTTCCTGAATTCTGGTAACTTAAGGGTGGTGACACTATACTTCTCTCCAGACCACTCGTCATAGTAACAGGACGAAGATTCTCTCTCTCTATTCTTCTCTTGAAGAAGAAAAAGAAAGGAAGACCTACATTAACAAATACCATTGACGTCTCGAAGTCACGGGGAGTGGACTTTGGTGGGATAGGAAGGTAAAGAACGTCCACGTCAGGAGTTGAAGGAACAACAGTAAATTTGGCCGAATTCAGTCCTCAAAGGTAATGATTGTACACTACAGTAGGATTTCCTTTGTTATACCCGTTGAATTACTATATACCTAAACCCCATCTCTCAGGACACCAACTTAGGGGTGAGGTTGGGAAGTTTAACCCTTAAAATGAGTTGATAAATCTCGGTACCTAAGAATAGTCATTTTTGTCCTTATACACATGGATGACGAGTCCCGATAAGTCAGGTTACGTCATTCATCACCCTTCATAGACTATGGACCATCTATTATTTATTGGTAATAACATTTCTACTTGAAATATGGTTACGATATTTATGAAAATGGTTCTTCTTTTTTAAAAATTTTGATATTTAAATATGTTTTGTTAAAATAACCGAGTGAGTACGAGGACTGAGATCAGTCCGTCCAGAATCTCATTTATGCTTCCCACTAAGGATTGTTCGAGTCTAGTTCTTATGAGTTGGAAACTTACTTGAAGTTAAGGGATTTCGAAACCCTAATACCTCGTCCCCTACTTTCACAACTATTATTTTAATGTTGACCTCGACTCCAACCTCCCGACGATGGTCCTGACCTTAAACGGAACTTCAGTCGTTAGTTGGAAAGTTTCTCATCAGATTGTTTAGTTTCTGAACAGTAAATAAACGAAAATTAAAAGGACGTCTTTCCCAAAATTCCTAAATTGTCAAGGTAAAATAACGTAACAATTTTTTTTTATCTCCTTTTTTTTCTCTGTCTGTAACGGTAGAGAACAGGATTTTCTCTTCTATCAAACCTATTGGAGTGAAATGGTTCTACGACAAATGTGTTGGTACTCTAGTATTAGCAATTCACGTCCTGACCCGATAAGACCCGGAAGGACCAAACTTCGGTTGGTGTAAGAAGTAAAGTTGTAATTTTGTTTTTTTATAGTACAGTGGAACCCTACGACAGTGTAATGATCCTCTTCGATTAAAAAACAAAAATAAAACGAAACAGAAAAAAAAACGGTCTTAATATTTCTTATTATGCATTAGTTGAAAGTTTACCTCAAAGGGACCATCAAGTCTACCATTTCTTAGACGGACGTTACACCCTCTGGACCCAAACTAGGGACCTAACCCTTCTACGGGACCTCTTTCCTTAACGTTGGGTGAGGTCATAAGAACGGACCTCTTAGGTACTTGTCTCCTCGGATCGCACGATATCAGGTACCCCAGAGTTTCTCAGTCTGTGCTGACTCGCTGATTGTGTGTGTTGAAAGTTTAGACAAAGAACACTAAATGATACACTGATACAGGTTCTAGAATTATAACAATTAACGTCGTTGACCCTTTGCGACATGGAAAGAATTTAAAAAATATTTTCTCTTATTTTACTCGTTTTCTACTCACAGTTTTAGGTTGACCTCCTACCGTTTCAAAATTTCCTCCTCGATTAAAAATAACTCGTACATTAGGGGTATGATAAGACAAGGATAGTGTGGGGACAAACTACCTCACTTGGGTGACGTATACACAGTTCACCGACGTCCGTCAACAGGTTTGTCCCGGAGTCAGTCGGAACTCATTTTCTTTTTGTTTCGTAGGCACACGAGACCCTTTTCGGTCTCCTACGTGTGAGCCTTGGAGCTTCTGTCGGTCTCTACCATCCACCTTGCCGAGATCTCGGTAAGAATGGTCAAGACCGAATACAGAACTAAGAAGACCCTGTTCCTGCTATTGCACTTGTCGACGAATGTCTAGGGTGTTCTGGATCCCCGAGTCACGAGAGGGGTGATTAAAATCAGACGACCTTTGGGCCTATTTCAGTGAGGAGGAACTTCCCTCAGGTCGACGGTCACAGTTATGGTCTCTAAGGAGGGTCGCACTGGAAGTGACGAAGCAGTCCCTCTGTCCGAGGGTCTCGACAGTGGGACTTGGACGGGACGGAGGTTCTCGTGGCCGACGTCAGGGTCGGGGCTGTAGGTGGACGGAAGTACGCCCATTCAGGGTGGGGTGGGGTGGGGGCGCGGATACGCTCCTGAAAGGGCTATAGTCCACCTCTCGGTCAACCGAAAGGTCCCGTGCGGCGTCCGAAACTTTCCTTTTCTTGTTCCTACCGGGATGAACACCAAAGGGATTAGACACATGGTCTCCGTCGTCCTCGGTCCACTGGGACACAAACTTTATTTCGTCCAATGACCAGAGTTCCTCGTCCTTCGCTTACCGAAGATATCTATGTTAGGGAGGAGACAATTCCCGACCGGTGGGATTGAACCGAAAGTGTTACACTCTTTGGTGGCGGTAAGGGTCTCTACCGATACCCCGCGACCCGGACGACTCGCCGAGGCGAGAAGTCGTTCAGAGGAGAGAGGGCTCCCCTTCCTTTTGATCCCCGGAGCCTGACACAGACGTGTCACTGGTTTCTTTAGACGACTTTTGATTTTTGTTCAGAGTTTAAATCGAGTGACCACAGACAAGAGCTCCAGTGTGACCGACTACTACAGTCGGGTTTGTCGGTCAGAAGGGACAAGTTTTCCCGAGGGGTAACGGATGTTTTCCGGTAGATAAAACCCGAAACGATGTTGTCACAAACCCCGACCTACACGTTCCCGAAGTTTTATTTGGTTGTGTGCTATGGAAGGAGTTAATCGAAAATGTGGGGTCCTCGATAGGTTTCTCGACAATAACATTTATTCTTCGGCGGCATCGATTACTCATCTTTTAGTCCGTGGTGTATACAATTCTTCATAAAACTACGTTGAGGATCTAATTAGGAGTGATATTGGGACCGTCCTCCCATGACAGTGATGGGATAAAACGTTTACTCCTTTGATCCGAGAGGGTCCCAAGGCCGATAAGACAGAAATAAACACACACGAGTCAACACAGGTTGAGAAAAGTTGGGGTACCTGCCAACGGGAGGGGCGAGGAGACAGGTAGTCTAATGGGTCCGTGGTTCTGACCTCACCCAACGGTAAAGGATGAGGTCCCCTAAAAGGGTTGGGTTCCTACCTTTGACGTAGTGGACGAAGAGGACGTACCGTCCGTTTGAGGGATGATAACACGGTGGGCCCTGAGAGACAGTCAGAGGGTCGTTAAGAGGTGGGAAACCACGGGACGGGACATGGGTCCTCCAATTCGGAATGTCTGTCGTGTCAGTCAAGGGAACACTCGACTGAAACCGTCGAGGTCTCTAGTCCCACCCTTGTCTCCTCCAGTCCCACAAGGGGAGGGCGAGTAAGGGAAGGAGGACCCTTGGTCTAAGGGCGTCACGAACGTCGACGGCAGGGTAACTGTGTCCCGAGGACCCGTGTACGTACGTTGATCCAAGACGACGCCAGAAGAGGGGGAACCAGGGTTGTTGTCGGAGCCGAAGGGGACGACGACCTCGGACCCACGAGAGACAGGACCGAACAAGGGAGGCGGGACAAGAGTGACGGTATTCACCCGTGAGGGTATTTTAAAGAAGTAGACTTGGTTCGTTCCCCTTCCGCCCAGAGACAGTTCTGGCGTCGATATATCGGTTGGATTCTGTGCGTCCGGTCTCTAAGTCGTCCCCGTCCCCTCTCCTCTTCGTTTGACTTTTACTTTGTTTTACTGTATCTTTAACAAGACCCTGTAGTTTCCGGTTAAATTTTTTTACGAAACATCTCCTACACTGTATCACAATCCGGAAAATTTTTACATATCTCCACCTAAATCTTTCGTTTGATCACCAATGGTTTCCTCTTTCCCTCCCCCTCCCTGTTTACTCCCCATACCCTAATTGTCTATGTTTGATGACATGTATTTTAGCTATTCGTCACTCCTAAATGATCCATCGTGTCCCCAATGTGGGTAGTAAAACAAATTAGATATCACCTCATATTAGACATTTTTAAGGCTTAGTGATTCGACATGTGGATTTTGCTTGTGTTATAACATTTGGTCGACATGAGGTTAAATTTTTTGTTAATCTTAACTCTGTTCACCTATACTTCCTTTCTCAAAGTTTATATTCATTTTCACTACTACGTTTTTTTCGTATTTGGTGCATAGTTCTTGTCTTCACCAAACGAGAATCTTCACCCCATTCGAATACCTACCAAAAAGAGTTTGGCGTAGGATGTCTTGGGGTGACAACATGCTGTACAATGATGGTATAACTTCTTTTCTCAGATGTCAGATTATTCTACCCCATCTCTATTTACTCGAATTCGTCTAAAGAAGTGAGTCCTGAAGAGTCTCGTAAACTTTATGATTGTACACATTCAACTCATGAAAAAAAGGGGGTACAGAGAATTGTAGAAGGTCTTATACCCTCCTTTATTCCCAAACTCTTCGTCTGAGGTGTCAGGACTCCCGTAGGTTACACTAAGTCTTGTGTTGGGTTTCCCAAGACGTCTTTCAGTCACCCTGTCAGGGTTCGGAATCTGTCTACTACGGATTCTTCTGGTTGTGCATCGGTATCGTACTCATGACTTTACATTGGTCGTGTGGTTCGTCTTGACTCAAACAATAGAATTCATTGGGCTTTCCTTTCTTGCCACTTACCCGTAGTTTGTCTTTAAACCTAAATGTAGGACCTTTTATAATCTCGGGGTCACCAATTTTAAAGTGTATGTCATACGGAACGAGGATTACCGACGCTACCGTTTGGTTTAATAAAGTCTGTAATACAAAATTCGATTAATCTTAAAATGAATAAGTAAGTAAGTTAGTAAAATAATTCATTTTTAAGTAACTCGGAAATAGGACTCGGTCCGAGAGAATCTTCTGTCTCCTTTTAGCACCCCAGATCTTCTTGTTCTGTCACCAGGGGGAGTACTCTGCGAGACGTGGCGAACTCCAACTTGTACATTTATACATCAATGTTACATTCTATATTAAAGTCATGTTAAGAGACTTCTGTGTCTCATACTTAAATGTTAAGATCGTTACTTCCCAAATCTTCGGAAGTCTCCTCTCAACTATAAACTCGAATTTTCTACTCATCTTAAACGGTCCTTGCTCCTGTTTGGAGTATTTTTCTGTGACTTAAACTTATAGGTCAGGGGTGTGAATTGACGTATTTTCTAATGAGGAATATTCTGTCTTTTTCTTTCTTAGGTTATAAGTACCTATTTATGTTTGCAATTCAACTTTATGTTTGTACTCAACTCTTGTTTTCCTAAAAGGTTTTTCCGGAAAATTTCGATAGCTCTAAACTTTCTTTAAAATTATTCTGAGGGTAACTTTTCTCTTATAGTTTTTCGACAAACTCAGATAAAGTTCCGGTCGGTGAGACGACGAAGACGAACTCAATTTCCTTCTTTTTTTTGTGAAAAAGAGAAAACAAGAACGAGTACTCTAGGTCATATGTTCAATCTCATGTAGTCTCTTCGGGTCGTGACCGGAGGTCTCTGAAAGACTTAAAGTGGTCTCTTTTACTCTTTGTGTGTCAATAAAGTTTTACAAAGATTAAAAAGTCAAAGGTTATCACGGGTGTAATATGTCCTTTAACGATCACGGTTTCGGACAAAAAGAAAGATTATTAAAATTTAACGATATAAGAAAATTCATCCTAATCTCATTTCGAAAGGAAACGACACGTCAACAAAAAAAAAAAAAAAAGAAAAAGNAAAAAAAGGAAAAGAAAAATCCGATGGTATACATGGTTACACTGTTAAATCGAGATGTTGATGAAATATAAACTTCCGAAATATGTAATATGAAAGTGTATAAATATAAGTATCATATGACTAATGAATATAAAGGTTCATAATTATGAATTTTACTCATTGACTGAGTTACCTGTACTCACACTCGTTTGAGACCCTCTATCACTTCCTCTCCCTTCGGACCACACGACGTCAGGTACCCCGACGTTTCTCAGTCTGTACTGAATCACTGACTTGTTATTGTTACTGTTGTTAACTGTGAAAATTGTCTTTGTCCTTAAAAATTTCAAAATCCACGATATGCTCATGCAAATGAAATAATTCACGACATTTCTAATAAAAATCACCAAGAAAAATAGAAAAAAAATTAATACCCTTGATCAACACCGAAATAAAAAATAGTATTTCTAAAATTTAGGTTAGAAGTACTCTCTTTTTAGACCGAAACGGGAATTTTGTGACTGTCTAAATATCTGGATTGTTATAAGTACAACTTCTACGACCGACTTATTTACTTGACTACCACGGTATACCCCTCTGACCGTCCCCTCTGTTTTTCTGATCTTGGGACCGAGGGTAGACTTGGACATTGAGAAGGGTTTAAGTCATGACAATCGGGAGACATAGTACCCAAGGTGTTTAAGTTGATTGGTACCTAGGTTTTTAAAACTTTTTTTAGGTATTTCAAGGTACTTCGTTTTGAACTTAACCGGTATATAGTCGTTGACACACGTATCGTAAATGTAACATAATCCATGGCATTCATTGGACCCGAAGGGACCGCCAAGTCATCCATTTCTTAGGTGCACGTTCCGTTCTCTATGTCCTCTACGTCAAAGGTGGGGACCCAGCCCTCCTAGGACCGATGTCAGGTGTCCCAGTGTTTCTCAGTCTGCCGACTTCGTTGACTCGTACGCACGAGTCTCTGCTAACTTTCACAACCGTCTAAAGTATCCAATATACGTTTCTGATACGGTAAAATATGTTCCTTGAACTCGTAGGAACCTGAAACCATAGACGCCCCCAGGACCTTGGTTGGGAGAGAGATGTCTATGATTCCCTACTGACCTGATCCTACTGACCTGGCCCTTTGAGAAGCGACGGATGTTTGGTTTGGATACTATTTTCTGAATCCCAACTTGTTTTCAGGACTCTACCAAATAAGAACCTTTCGGACCTTTTTTGAAAAATTGTGAAGTTAACTAAGTAAGTTGAGGAAGTTGTTCAAACTTTGTAATTCGTAAACGTCACCATCATTATTGTTATCCATTGTAGTTAAGTCTTAAATAAAATGCGATCGGGTCACGACGCACGAAACATGACTAATAAGGAGACTCAGGACTGATGTCGGACTTTATTCGGGGTGACACATCTTGTCTTTTCGTTTCGTGTCTTCAGTGTAGTGAACGGGGGATAGCGGGTCGTTGATTTACTTGAGATTTAACTCGGGTTCGGTCCGACTGAGGTCTCAAGGTGGAGGAAACGAGAGGGTCCTGGTGTACGACCCCCACGGGCTCCTATGTCTACACCCAGTAAGAGCGTATTCTAGTGTTACGACATCTGAGTTTCTGACATTGTCACCCAGGAGATCTGAGAGATGTCTACTCTGTAGGTCCGATTCACTCTACTACATGGGTGTGCGTGGGTCTGTCCAACTCTTATGGACGAAGGGAGGGTTGGGAGACACGGTAGAGAGTGAGGTAAAGAGAAAAGTGAGTGATGTGTTTCGATCTTTGGAGGTGAATGACTTATTTGAGGACCTAGGCATAATATTGGTGTCTATATTCCTTTGTCTACCTTTACTAAAAATTTACCCATTCAAATAGAGGAATCTTTATTAAGAGTACCTGTGGAAAATTTGACCGTTTAAAAACTTCGACGCACACTCAGTGTCAGAACATTTTTGATTCGTGATTCTCCTTACTATGTAATCCTCAAACCCTAATTTTTTATGTGTAGTGATATATATTTCACCCCAAAGGGACCACCGAGTCTCCAATTTCTTAGGTGGACGTCACGACCTCTGGTCCCAAGTTAGGGACCCACCCCTTCTAGGGGACCTCTTCCCTTACCGTTGGGTAAGGTCATAAGAACGGACCTCTTAGGGTACCTACCTACTCGGACCACCCGATGTCAGGTACCTTAGCGTTTCTCAGTCTGTACGGACTCACTGGTTGTGTGTGTGTGTATACTTTATCAATTGTCGTTCCGGGAGGACGTGTCCATAGATGCGAGTCATAGAACATTATTGGATATTTCTTTTTCTTAGACTTTCTCTTATACATACACACATATTGACTTAGTGAAATGGCGTGTGGACTTTGTGTTGTGACATTTGGTTAATATGAAGAAAAAATAACACTTTTTGACTCGTAACTTTGGCTGATGTCTCAACCACACCCCAGAGAGGGGAGGGGTGGTGGGATCCAAAGGTTTATAGAAAGTCAGGGTAGAACAGAGGACGTGCCTTCGGTAAATTGTCCAGTAATGATTCACTGACGTTCGGACCTTGTTTTCGTTCTGTCTTAGTTTTCCTACAAGACTCAACCTCACTACCGTCAGTGAGTAGTTGGAGGAATAACATTCCTGTTCTTTTACGGCCAGACCCTTCGTCATGTTGTGCCGTCTTTGACGACTGTCTCACGTCGTCTGCCCCGTCTTCAGTGTTGACACAATGACTTACCATGTGCGACCATAGGGTAAATTCGGGAGACTTAGAGTCAGAGGGACGGACGTTTCACCTCTATTGGTGTCAAGGAGAAAAAGCCAAAAGAACTTAATCATACATACTTCAAACGATGTGTCATAGGTGACTCATTTGTATCGATGTTAATCGTGTTGGATCCGGATCGAGACGGGAGAAGTGAGAGGGTGACAAACGGAGGAAATACGTCATCTCCTTGGGTTGCGGTACACACGACTGCAAGACGATCCCGAAGTAGGAGACTCGAAGTCATGTTTAAGATGGTGGAGGACCCTCTGAAGTCGTGGACGGTCTCACCCTTAATTGTTAAGGGAGAAGGTACGAGACATCGGCATCAGACTAGGTCGGACATAGAGTGAAGGAGGACGCAAACTAAAACAAAACCAATATAGGTTTCGTAGTCAAGGAACTCTACTCCCTATAAACGAAAGAGGGAGGGATGGAGATAAGGGTCCACCGAGTCACCATTTCTTAGACGGACGGTCCTCTACGTTCTCTACGCCCAAGCTAGGAATCCAACCCTTCTAGGGGGCCTCTTCCTTTACCGTTGGGTGAAGTCATAAGAACGGACTCTTTAGGGGACCTGTCTCTTCGGACCTCCCGATTGTCAGGTACCCCAGTGTTTTCTCGACCTGTGGTGAATCGTTGAGTTGCCGTTGAGAGAATAGTGTCGGGGGTATGTCAGTGGAATATGTCTGACCCGTGAGGGATTTACACACCCGGAAAAGGACTTACGCAAAAATTGTTGAGTCGACACATGAGAACGGACCTTTTAGGGTACCTGTCTCCTCGGACCACCCGACGTCAGGTACCCCAGTGCTTCTCAGCCTGTGCTGACTCGTTGAAGTGAAAGTGAAGAGTTAAAGTACGTAACCTCTTCCTTTACCGTTGGGTGAGGTCACAAGAACGGACCTCTTAGGGTCCCTGCCCCCTCGGACCACCCGACGACAGATACCCCAGCGTGTCTCAGCCTGTGTTGACTTCGCTGAATCGTCGTCGTCGTCGTCGTCGGTATGAGTACTTTTCATAAACTCTTAATACTAATACCTCAACTTGACTTAAGAATTACACCCAAAACCTAAAAGACCACCATAAAAAAACAAGTATACCCCTCAACCCGTTTATATTTTTGTTTATAGATCCAAACCGTGCTCCTGTGGACGATGTGTCCCGTAAAGAGAAACTTAGTTTCAGGAGACGTCGAGACGAAAACGACGCCACGTACACCGTTAGTGTCGCTGCTGGAATCCCGGGCCATCGTAGGAGGGCAAAATGATGGCTGTCGAGGACCTTCGTTCTCTTCCCCCACCTCGAACACGTTTGTGTCACTCAGGACAGACCCGTCCCCGTCCTCCGGACTCCGACCAAGACCCTCTCCTCTGTCCTCTCCCTCCACGAGAGCCCAGGAAGACACGGAGTCAAAGGGAGAGTCTTACGACCCTTTTAATGGGACAAGAGATTCAACGATGGAGGGGTTTGACCATTGTTACCTTAAAGTTTTTGAAGGTCCTGTCCCTAAAGGGACCACCAGGTCATCGATTCTGAGGTGTGAGGGTCACTTCCTCCGGACCCAAGCTAGGGACCAGTCCCTTGATCTGGGGTGTACAGTATTGATTCTCGAGTGTACAGAGTTGATTTCCAGGTAATACGGTGTTGCTTCTCGTTTCAATGACACACGACGTTGACTTCGGACCGGTCGGTTTATAGATAGATATATATATGTGTATGTATGTATATATAAAAAAAATTGACAGTTTCGTTTACCCGTCACTTATAGTTTAAGTCGACTCCACCAGGATTTCATGTCACGAGGTTTCGTCTCACTTCCGTAACAGAGACACGTATTGTCTATGTTCTCGATTTTAAGTACTTCCCAAATGATACACAGTCCGGTGCACGATTCGTGAAGGACACAAAGTTGACTAAGTCGGGAAGTTTGTTATGATACTCCATCAGTGGTAAAATGTCTTCTCCTTTGACTCCACGTCTTTTCAATGTTTTCGATGTGTTGGCCATTCACCGTCTGGGACTTGATCATGAGTATATCAAGTTACAATGACCGTACGAGAATTAATGCAAGGACCTAACGGAAGGACACCGGTAGAGAAATTTTTTTATAAAAAATTAAATAAATAAAAATTAACTTCCTATTAATGTTACAACACAACCAAAGACGGTATGTAGTTGTGCCTAGTCGGTGTCCATATGTGTCCAGGTGAGGGAGAACTCGGAGGGAGGGTGGAGGGTGGGGTGGGGCGGNGGTCAAACTCAAAGGGACCCTGACGAGTGTTACGGAACGTAACTATCCACGAAACATTCAGAGAAGGACGAAAAAGAGGAAGATTAAGGAAGGGACCAAGAAGATGATTCACTCCACAAACTGACAATTGTCACAAAGAGATCAACCCTCGATATCTGGGAACCTCTGGGTATTAAATTAAAAAAGTATCAATACTAAATTTTTTTACTTGTATTTGTGTAAGACCCAGTGACCCTATTGGCGGACTATGGTTCCTAACGGAACACTAGAGTCACGGAGACACTCGAGACGGAACTGTGGTCGTCAGTGGTGGGAGGAGTAATGTGAATATTCTTTCCCTGTCGTGTTTCAATTAGAGCTTACTATGTACGTTGAGTTCACTTTCAGTTGATAATGTTATTGTATCCCACACTTGTCTTCCCTGCATCGACCTTCCCTCCTTTCTCCACTCTTTGGACTGAGTCATGTCCCGTGACCGGTGTGGTATTCTGGCCATCTCGGTGGTCTTGGGCCTGCATGAGTGAAGGCCCGGTTTCTATGTGCTGCGCACGTCGTCAACGCACGTCCGCACGATTCAGTGAGGGTAGACAGGCCGAGAAACGGTGGGATACCTGACGTCGGGTGGTCAGAGGAGACAGATCCCCTAAAAGGTCCGTTCTTAGGACCCCACCCACCGGTGTGGCAGGAGGTCCCCTAGAGGGACTGGGTCCCTAGGTTAGGTCTCAGAGAATACGGAGGACTCAACCGTCCGCTCAAGATAACTCATTTGTAGTCATTAAATTTAAAATATCAAGACCCTCTTCCTGAAATATAAACTACATGTTTAAATAAAAACGAAATAAGGACCGAACAAGTTTTCGATATTGTGTTCAAATATAGACCAAAATATAAATATCGATCGTTACGTTGTAAAACTTTCTTTTATTAAATTCGGTTCCGACCCCTCCGACTTCTTTGAAAACGGAAATTGTGTCACGGGAGTCCGAAATCTTAGTGGTTGTCACTGTTCGTGTAGTCACTGTTTACGCTCGTGGGACCCAGACAGTAATTGTGTGACCACACTTTATCGGACACTCTGGGGAGAGAAAAACTGTCGTCCGAAACCACCCTCTTTAAGAAAGAGACCGCCGAGGCTGACATTTCTTAGGCGGACGTTACGTCCTCTGTGTCCTCTATTCCCAAGCTAGGAACCCAGTCCTTCTAGGGGACCTCCTCCCGTACCGTTGGGTGAGGTCATAAGAACGGACCTCTTAGGGTACCTGTCTCCACGGACCCCCAGATGTCAGGTACCCCAGCGTTTCTCAGACCGTACTGACTCCTTGACTGTGTGCCCACCCTCTTTCCTTTCCGTCCGATTTACCGAAGTATGTTCTTTTTTTACACTGGAATCACGTAACCCCGTTCAGTAAGTTGACTCTTTTCGGAGGAGGACCCGGAATGGACAGTCTCCCCATTAGTCATGAAAGAGGTCGACTTGGCACCCAGGGAACGTCACTGAGTCCCTTCGACTGGGTGACCCGCTCCTTCACCGAGGTGGGCGACCGCGGGACTATTTCTCAGCTCCGGCCACCCGAGGGGTTGGTCGGCCAGGGAGTTTCGACGGAGCGGGGTCGGCGCGAGTCCCGGGCCGCGGGGAGAGACCCACGCCGGCCTCCCCTACATTTCGGACCCGCCAGGACGGTGGCCCTCCGTCCAAATGCGAGGACCCCCCCAGGGGTCTCCGACCCACTTCGCCCTTCCTCGAGCCCGTAGTGGATTTCTGACTTTTGAGAGTTTTCACGTACACCCCACTCCTCGCGTGTCCTAAACGAAGGTTGAGACGTTTGAGCGCCACCCCAAGACGCGCGTGGTCCACACCGGGTCTCGGGGCGCGATCCGACAGCTGAAACTCCCCCGACCAAAAAGGCTCGTCCTCCGCCGCCCGGCCGTCGTTTCCGGAGCCCGAGCGAGGCCGGCCCCCGAGGGGCCCTCGGCCGCTCCCGATCGCGCCGCTCCGGCCCTGTCCCCTCGCGGCCCCCGGTGGACGCGTCCCGGCGCGCGGCGCCAGGACGTCGGCGGTCGGTCCGAGCCCGGCGCCCCCGCCGTCCCCGCCCCGGCGCCCGCCCCCCGCCTGGCGCCCGCCGCCCCCGCGCCGCAGGGGCTCCGGCCTCCGCCCCGCCGGCCGATCCCTCCGCGCCCCCCGCCTGGGCAGCCGGCGGCCGGGGCGAGGGGCCGGGCGGGCGGGGCGAGCGTGAGCCAGCGCGGCGGCTCGGCCGTACCCTCGACGCGCGCGGGAGGGCCGCGGGTGTGGACAGACTCGCCGCGCCGCTCGGCCCCGGGCCGCCCGGTGGGCCGCGCCCACTCATGCCCGCGCCCGCTCCCCGCGGCCGGGCGCCGCCCCCCGTGGCCTGTTTCCCTCCCGGCGACGCGAGTTCCGTCCCCGTGACGCCCGACGCCCCCGGGGCCTCTGGAGCGAAGCCGGTGGGAGCCCCGAGCTCCCGACCCTGGGCGCCGGACGCCCTCGAGGCGCCTCTGAGCCCTGGGCGTCCCGCAAACCTAAAGGTGCCACAGTGGGCGCCTAGCTCACTCCTTTTCGTTCAAAAGCGTCGATGGTAGAGCCTACGACCCACCCTTATCTTTTCTTCGGACGAGACCCGTACGAGAGCGCGCGCGTGTGTGTGTGTGTGTGAAAAAGGGAACTCAAAACGTCGTTCCAGACGTTAAGGTCGTTCCAGACGTTCAATTAAAAAATGGGACCCGTACATTGACACTTGTGTGGAACCGTTCGTTCCTCTCCCGTCGTTTGTCCAGCCTCTTTTCCGGGAGAAGAGACCGCGACACTGACTACCGGCACGCGACGCGATCCTTGGTGACACACTTGATCGTTGTCAAGAACCTTCGTTTAGAAAGGAGAAGTCGTACACCTGTAAGAAGCACCCAAGTAAAAATTTATTTTCGACTTTCTTTAAAAATTTTTATAAGATGTTCTCGCTCTTCTTATTAAATCTACTTCCTATTGAGGGTGAGGACAAGCCTTATGTTTAAGCCAAACGAAAGTTTGTAGAGTACTCTTTCGTCGACTATTTTTAGGACAAACAAAATAACGGAAAACCCACTGTGGGCACTCTGAAGTCTTTATCGCGGATCGACCACCTTTCGAGGACCAACAAACCCTAGGGACAACCGATCCCGACGGAAGACAATCAAG
This sequence comes from Capra ibex, assembly GCA_006410555.1. Classification (NCBI taxonomy): domain Eukaryota; kingdom Metazoa; phylum Chordata; class Mammalia; order Artiodactyla; family Bovidae; genus Capra; species Capra ibex. The sequence continues at coordinate 7,287,898 of SJYO01038983.1, read as the reverse complement.
GACCTTGACTTGAACTCACCAGGGACGCGCCGAGGAATCCTCCTCTAGGCGCTTCCTAACCGTGTCTAACCGGTCACAGTCATAGCAAAGCTCCTCCGGGAGACTATATCTCAACTTAAACACCAAACTTCGGTCGACACCGGTTTTCGACTTTCGGTTTAATTATGGTCCGATAAATGATGTGAACAAAGTCTTAGTATGAACACGTATCTCGTAAATTTTATCTGGAATATGCACGTGGAGAGTTCTCCAGACAATCTGGCCTCACCTAACCTCCATCTCACCTCTTCGTCTTTGACGGTGTTTTCGGTGATATACATGAACACTTTCGCAAACACTAGTATACGTGTGGTAGATGTAAACTTATTCAACAAAGTGGACATAAAAAGGGTGAATTTATTTCAGTCCACTATTGAACAGTACGAAAGGGTGCGGACTTGACCTTGCCTTCGTAAAAAGGTTCCATTAATTATACCTGGAGTAAAAACATTGTCACTGTTGAATAAGTCCATCTATCACTTACACCCACGTAAGAAGACAGACATCATATTCACGGTTTCAAGGGTAATCGTCCGGACTCTTGTAATGGCCGGGGACAGACGTCACAAATTCTCAGAGTCCAAGAGGACTTGTAGAAAAGAGTATCGAGGGAATCCTGACTTAGGCGGCCGGTAATAAGTACGTATTGAGAGGGACTGGGATCCCTTAAGGAAAGAGTCCCAGAGTGGTAACTGGTAAAAGATGATAAGAATAAGACGACGGTCCAAACAGGGTCCGAGTGACCCCACCAAGTAAAACGGACTTTAGACTATCTCTGCTTCAATTTGCAGCAAACTGGTGTTCTAATACAAATTCCACCGACCCGAACATTTATGGGACGTAAAGAAAGGACATGTTCTGACATTAAGAATTTGGTAATACACTAATCCAAACAAAGGGAAATTGTCCAAGTCACGGAGTCCTTTTGCTCTCGTACGGACCGACGTCTCACAATGGTCTCGAAACAAGTAAAAATCGATAAACGAAATCCTTAATCGTACCAAAATGACAAGTCATAGGGACCGGTGTCTTTTTTGGGAGGTGGTAGGAAGGCTTACAATAGGTCTCGAAAATAGGAGTGTTTGAACGGACGAGAAAGAAAGACAGTAATGACAAATATCACCAGGGTCCTTAAGTCTACAACATGTTGTCTCTTGAATATGGGACTCCTAATCTAGAAGGGACGGTTGTGAACAAACGATATCTTCAATATAGTGTCAAGGGCTTGTAAACGGGAGACGTCCTCTACGCACAACGACGTCAAAAGCTCCACGTCTTGACCCTCTCGCAGAGACGGGTGTCGGAGGTCCGTCGTGATACCACACGTGTCGACTAGTGCTAGTCGCTCGTCGCAGGGGCGGGACACTCCAATAGGCACGTGAATGGTTCACCGTCGTAGAAGTATTGTATATTTATAAAAATCTGTCACCTGTCGTCCTCTCACCGAGTACCACTTACTACCTTGTACCTTTCACATTGGGAGAACTCTCAGTCTATATGTCTCGACCTTTTCCTTATGACAAAGGTATAATGATTCGTGTCGGTCTTTTATAAACGAATGGAAGTAAAAGGCAAGGCGAAACAGTAAATCCAGTTCACTACGTACCTTTATGAGTCAACCCTTGCAAGTTTCTATTAAGACATATTTTCCTGAGGAATAGGTCATTTCCGAATCAGGATCTTTACTTTACAATATCTGGACTTAGAAGGAGTAGGTCTCAATCTATGTTCCTATTCTAAACCTTTAGAAGTAAGAAAAGATTCCACACTCAAAAGGTCTGTCAAGATGCTCCTATTTCACTCGGTAACCATTTCCGTCCTCTCTTAATTTTTAATACATGGGTACTCAATGGAAAGGTCATCACTCTAATACTTACACAAGTAGAATCTCACAAATACAAATTTATTTACTTTACCCGCATCACTTCCAAATGGATCTCAAATATTTTTACCTTTGTTATTAACAGAGGACCCCTTAATAAGGTCATAGTCCACTTACCTCTTTAATTACGTTTTAGTGGTTCGATTAAAATTTCACAAAATAATTATCCCCTCCCCAGTCCCGTTCCACACTTACGGAATCCTTTCCGGGACTCACCTCCATCGAACAACAGACAGGGGGTTGTGGTGGCACGTGTGTGTGGGAGTGAGTGGGCGCTTGAAAAGATTCTCGAAAGAGTGGATCGGTAGGAGGTGAGTAAGAACTTTCGACGGGAGACGACCTCCGGAACCAAAGGAAACGTTTGTCTATTCCCCTTAGAACAGCAGGTCTGTCCGATCTCTGATCGTACTATTTAAAAGGAAAAGCAAAGGGGAACATGGAGGTGGAAGGTGTTAAGAAACTCATTTTCAAGGACCCCCTCCCCTTTCCGAGGACCTTTTTGGTCTGGATCTTCTGATTCTCTAGTAACAAGTCTTGTTAAAGATTTGGTAGGATTTGTATGTAAACCATTCTCTCATTCGTTGAATACTTCGAATATTGAAATTATGGCAACAGTCAAATTTGGGTCCACCCCTGGACTCTTGTATAGTGAAATAGAAGGTCGAAGACTAGTCCATAAATTTTTGGTTTAGTTAAACCTTATTAAACTGGACGTAATTAAAAATTTAGACTTAGTGTCAAAGAAAATTGTATATCAAGGCACCCCTGAAGGGACCGCCAGGTCACCAATTCTCAAGTACGAAAGTTACACCCCCGTGTCCAAGTTAGGGACCAGTCCCTTGATTCTAGAGTGAACGGCGCACCGGTTTTTTTACTTTACCTCGTTTTATCTTATTTTGATATTTCATACACATCGAAAGTCACAATGTATCTTTGAAATTACTTCTATATTTTTCAAGAGTCTTATTCCAGAGTGGTGTGTTTGTTTACTTATCTCAACTTTAGCATATCCCTTGAACATTAACTATAAAGTTTGAGTATCTTAATCAGGTAACTCCATTGACTTTTTGAATAAAAATCCCTTAATCTCGAAATGGGTCGTGACAGCCAAGTCGTCAAAATGAATGTATACCGACTGGAGAGGAACAACAACACCAACAAGTCAACGAGTCAGCACAGGCTGAGAAACGTTGGGGTACTTAACGTCGTGCGGTCCGGAGGGACAGGTAGTGGTTGAGGTAAGTGAGTCTGAGTACAGGTAGTTCAGCTACTACGGTAGGTCGGTAGAGTGGGAGACAGTAGGGGAAGAGGAGGACGGGAGTTAGAAAGGGTCGTAGTCCCAGAAAGGGTTACTTAACCGAGCAGTGTAGTCCACCGGTTTCATAACCTCGAAGTCGAAGTCGTAGTCAGGAAGGTTACTTGTGGGTCCTGACTAGAGGAAATCCTACCTGACCGACCTAGAGGAACGCCCGGTCCCTCAGAAGAGGTCGTGGCTGAGAGTGACGCCACGAAGAGGACAACGACTCGCATCCGAGAACCACGAGCCCGAAGTCACCAACCGTCGAACGCCCGGGAATCTCGTGTCCGAGTTATCAGCACCGAGTCCCCGAATCGGAGAGCGGAACACCTCAGAAGGACCTGGTCCCTACTTTGGGTGTAGGGGACGTAACCGTCCGTCTAAGAATTGGTAGCCCGGTGGTCCCTTCAGGCTTTCATAAAAAATTTGTCCTCAAATGATATGTCCGTTTCGAGAACCTTTCCACTTTAACCCTAGTTAAAACGGACTCTCCCCCAATTAAGTGACTCTGCTCGAAGGACTTACCTAAAAATTTCCAAGTAGACTTCATCAAAGTCTGAGAAAAGGACGACAACAGAAGGGACCGTGGGGACGGTCACCTGCCAAAGTCCCAAACCTACTTCGCGATTTCCGAACACGGTGACCTTGGCAGGACGACGTCATTCATTGAACGTGGGCCATGAGGATCCCAGGTCAATTGTATATGCGGAGTCTAGACCCTAAACTTTTACGTACAAGGCCAACTACTATACTCACATAAAATTGACAGCACAAGAAGGACGGGGACCTTTTACAGCTGTCGAATACTATTGTGTCTTCTAGTATGACAGAGTAGAGGAGGAAAGAGAAGGGGTCGTTAGAATAAAACTTTTACCCTTATGGACTGTCGACCTGGAGACACAAAAGAAGGAACTCTATTCGGATTTATTTGTACCGAATTCCGAACACAACGAGTCACAATCGTACGAAATTACAGGAGGCACAATATCAGTTTCCCTCCTCTTCCATCACATATCCCCAGGTCCTCCTTCGGGACACCCTTCGTGTACTAAGGAGGTCAAAAGGTCAAAATACATTCTTTCGTTTTCAGTGGGTTTTAAACGAGCGTCCACATATAAGAGTTTCTCCTTCGGACTCTTATCCTTTTGTCAAAGAAGGCCTGAGAGTGGGGTTGATCCAACGTGAACGGAGAATTCTTCTGGATTCGGGAGGAACAGGAACAAAACCCTAGGAACGAACACTTACTTAATTGGATGGACGATTCAGTCGAAGAGAACTTGTCTTCTAAGACTCGGTCAGTCTCGGTTGACTACGAAGTCAAGTCAAGTCAGCGAATCAGCACAGGTTGAGACACTGGGGGGGACCTGACATACATCGAGCGGTCCGAGGAGACGGGTCCCTGAGAGGTCCGTTCTTCTGACCTCACCCGACGGTTCGGGAGGGGAGGTCCCCTAGAAGGACTGGGTCCCTACCTTGGACCCAGAGGGCGTAACGTCCGCCTAAGAAATGGCAGACTCGGTGGTCCCTTCGGGGGAACGACTCGATTCCCATTAAGGATTTCACTGAATATGACGAAGGACAGAGGCATAGGAACGAGGGAAAGAGATTCACAGGGGAAGTCAAACAAAATCGAATAAAGACAAGTCGAAATAGTGGGCAGGGTTCGTAGTGGAGGGAACCTTACGGAGGGAACAAGAAGAGGGGTGGTGCCCTACAGTACGGAAAAGAGACTTGGTGGTGTAGTAGGTGCAGACAGTAACCGTGAGTAGCACGTCGTAAGTTTTTTGCACAAAAAACTCGGTGTGACTGCAGGTAAGTAAGTAAGGAAAAGAGAAGGTACTTATTTGGAAACACCTTACGATCGTCTCCGGGTTAGAGTTGCGGAAATCTGATCGACCCTTGTGTTTACGTGTCTGGACTTTTTCGTTGGTTGTCTTTATCAGTGTTACACAATAAAATACGTTTAAATTTCGAAAGTCAGAAACTGTTTCTAGGACTGCGGAGGGTGAGAAACGCTGGGACACCTGGTATCGGAAGGTCCGAGGAGACAGGTTCCCTAAGGGGTCCGTTCTTAGGACCTCACCCATCGGTAAAGTAAGAGGTTCCCTAGAAGGACTGGGTCCCTAGCTTGGGCCCAGAGGACTTAACGTCCGTTTAAGAAATGGTTGACTCAGTGGTCCCTTCGGGTTGTGGGACCAGAATGTGTTATTTTAGGTTCGCTCCTCCCTCACAAAGGAAACGATCTCCGGACAGATGAGACCTTCATTTGAATATTATCAATACTAACAAGATTTAAGTTTTGTTTTGTTTCTTCAGGGTGCGGAAGAAGACTTAGTGAGTGGTAAATTTTCGCTAGGCTCAGGGTAGTTCACACCGTGACACCTCGGTAGGGAAAAACTACAGAACCAGTGAGTTATTAGACACATTAAACTTAAGTGGGGTTTCTCCTCATTCAATGAGACTTGTAAAGGTTCATGTTCGATATTACTCTAATTCTCCCTCCTTCTTTCCTTTCTTCAAGTCCCCCTGGTCCTCCCATCGTCTCCTACTTCCACATCTTAACTCGTGTTTCTTACCGGATTTTAATGTACCCATAGTCCCGGTCGGTTCGTCAAGTAGACCCTTAATTACCGGGGTACGTGGGTGGGAGGCACCCAGCAGGAATCCCAGGAGACTTTGTGGTTCCCCTTGTTAGTGGGTCAAAGTGTAACCCGTAAGTCGGGGTCCTTCTTTGTTCCAGTTCGGGAACGCAACACTCTGGTAAGGGTCCCTAAGGAGACGTGTGGGGTTAAGGACTTCTTCAAAGTGTCGAGGTCTGTTACGGTCCGTACGGGGACCTACCGAAGACGACTGGGAACGGGAGGAGTGGGTGAACAAAAACAAGGACGTCCCACCACGAGTCGTACCGCCCCTGAGGTCCCACGGGGTAGAAGGAGGAGGAGGAGACGCGAAAACCCGTCCACTCGGGGATGTCGTGGGTGACCTTCGGGTGGACCGGCCGGATGGCGGAGGGGCACCAGGAAGGGGTCAGGTGGAAGTTGAACCGGTTCGGTCTGAAACCCCGACTTCGGTTCGACCTTCACAGGAGGAGCACACCGGGGGTCACAGTATTCCCTTGGGGCGACGGGTGAATGCTTCTTCGGTTCGTCATGGACAGGATGCTCTGGGAGATACGGTTGCCGTCGGCGTGGCTCTGCGTCCACCCGTAGATGCAGGAGTCTTCGGCGCTCCCCGTCAGAAGGCCCTTCAGATCCTCCTTCGCAGTCTAAATGCCGATGCTGTCGTCCAAGTCGTAGAAACCCTTCCTAAAGGACGAGTTGATGGGGAAGAGCTGGAGGCACTTCAATAGGTGCCCGACGTGGCCGTGCGACCACCGGCTCTTCGTGCACGAGTGTCGGCGGGTGACGTAGGTGCTGCCGTTCTGGATGCACTTTCCTTGGGTCTTCGAGGCCCACCCGAAGGACTTCGGGTTCAAGTTTCTGCCACCAGTTCCGCGGTTGTTGAGTGCGAGTCGGGACGGACTCTTCTACTTTAAGGTCACCTAGGCCCACTTTGCGTGGGTGCAGGGGTTCCCAACCTAGTTCCCGTTGCGGTTGCTGTAGCCGTACCTAATACTGATGCGGGAGAACCTCGAGTTTTTCGGGGTGTTCTCTTTCAAGTACTTCTAGCCCCACTCGGGCGGACGGTTCGTCGACGGCCCCCCGTCCTAGGTGAAGAGCCCAATGCTGTTGCTGGCTGGCCCCTTGGACCACATGGCGAAGACACAGCAGGTCCTACTCTGGATACTGGACGAGATGGTCGTCACGCTACGGGTCGGGCCACGGTCGCCCAGACCCCAGATGCACTCCTACACCTTCTCTGTCGTCGTCTTCACCCTCGCCTTTTAATAGCCGTAGAAAAGACCCGTGGTCACCCATCTACACTTACCAAGCGGTGTCCTAAAGTTACACCGACAATCTTAGTGGGGAGAGTTTATACGGGTCTAAACGATAACCTAATTCCCTTTGATGCACCTAACATCCCTCCCCACTACACTCGTACAAGGAAGGACCGACGAGAATTCTCAGAAGTACATGAATAAAATCCTTTTCGGTTTACAACAGTAACCCCACACACACACACTCTCTCTCACACACACGTACACTTTACACAATATTATGGAAAACGGATTAAAAAATTTTAACGTTCTACTGGTCGTCACAATAAACTTTTGACCAACCACACAGTATATAGTGAGTTCGTCAAACTTCCGTATGAAGACGTATCTGTACTTTATGCACGACTACAAACCCCGTTATCCCTTCTAAATTATCGATTCAATTAGAAAGTCGAAAACTCTTGAAACTAAAAATAAAGTAGACTTGAACAAAGGTTTCAACTGTAATTTATACACCGGATACCCTCTGTATTTGAGACTGCGCACACATACACACATAAAAGAGGACTCTCAGTTGAACGAAACAAAATAATCACGGATTAGTAAGTACAAAGGTCTACAAGGGGTGGTGTATGTTGAGAATCCTTGAAAATGCTATGAAAACTCTGTCCGTCAATAATACAAAACCTAAACCCCCGTAAACGTGTCATCAGGACCTAGTCATTCTATTAAATATGACCATGTGTACACTTTCTTAGGTGGACGTTACGCCCTCTGGACCCACGCTAGGGACCCAGTCCTTCTAGGGGACCTCCTCCCGTACCGTTAGGCGACGTCATAAGAACGGACCTCTTAGGGGTGCCTGTCTCCTCGGACCACCCGATGTCAGGTATCCTAACGTTTCTTCAGTCTGCACCGACTCGTTGCTTCATGTGTGTTTGTGTCTGAGCTAATATAGGATTTCATTCAACCATAGGGTCCGTAGAAAGTCAAAACTTTAGCGAAGAGAAGACTTTTGGTAACGACACAAAAACCCCTTCTAAAGCGTACACCGTGACGGTCCGGACGTCAACGTGGTCTCATCCGTTCTAACACATACGGTTAGGAAGGTAAATTGTCCTAAAGTGAGTGTAAAGAACTTGATCGAAAAGGTCTTCTGTTATTAGTCCCGGATTAATCTTGTCCGACATAACGAAGGGGCGATTGTCGACACCAGTGTGATTTTTGTTAGTAACATAAAATGGGGACCTCACATCGTGTAGAGTACAAAATAGTAAATCTACCTCATTAAATTTTACTTAATTTAAGGTCTCTTGTTACCTACGTAACGAACCGTCTACAGTGTTGTCTTATTGGTGAACAAACCTCGGACCGTGTCAGTAGGTCGGATTAGTTTTAATAAGACGTATCAACAGTCACTCGAAAATCCCTCTACACCTGAACACGTTAAATCTTTGAAGAGAGAGAATGTGAACAAAATATCATTTTTATAAACCTTTTACGAAATTCTTTTTAGTTGTACCGAAGAAAAAGTGATCGAAAATTTTCCGGAGAAAATGATCTTAAGAGGTCCGATGCCCGTATATATTAGATCTTATTCTCATTTTGAGCCTTACACTTTACCTAGCTTTAGTAGTGAAGTCAATGACAGAAATACTTACAAAGTAGTCATACTAGTAGTGTCAAATCTTTCTTTTCGTAAACTGAATAAAACCCAAAGGTAAGATACGGAGAGTCGGACTCGTCAAGAAAGATCTACATAGTTATCTCCCTCTTTTCGTTTTCTTAGCGTTCCGCCTATGTACCGCACAGACGTGGGGCCGTCAAGGTCGGACGGGACACTGAAAAAACACCCTCCTGTAACTCTTTGTCGCGACGACAAATACGGAAGACGCCCACTGAAAGCCGAATACAAGGAGCTCGAAAAACCTTCTTATTAGAACTATTCCGCGAGCTCGTTGATGTCGGCATCACGTAAGAAGGTCAGTGTCTTCTTTATGACACGTATCGTCTCTACGTTCGGCGGTCCTTAGAAACCTAAAGGTGATGTTATACGAAACCTTAGATTGTCGTTAGATCGGAGTCCTTCTTCTCTCCTGAGGTAGAGATACAGACCATAAACCCTCAAAACAAACAAAATGAAAACGAACCACGGTTTCCTTCAAAAGACCTGTGGATCTGGTCTTGACTGAAAAATGTAGATTTGGTCTTGACTAAAAAAAAAAAAGTTATCTACGAGGAAAATGTTTCGTGGAACTAAAGAACTAAAACTAAAAAACGTCACGACTTTGAGTTGCTCCTATCCGTTACCGTGTTTCAGTTTTATTATGTTATAAATCAAGTGTTCATCCAAACTAAATGATTCCTGTCACGGGTGTCCGACACATGTCGGATTCAGTGTCTTCACAATTTCTTCCGATATATTATCAAGCTGTACGGGTGGAAAAGTCACCATCACTTTTCTTAGTAATATAACCTTATAACACCTTCTTTTCCGAGAACGTTATAATAATTATATTAATCATGACTTGTATATCATTCATCAATATGTGACATGCCTATATAGGGATCATCTTGTTACAAAGGGTTTCACAGACCGAATTTGTGAATTTAGGGAGGTCCAAAAGATGGGTTTTACTTTTACCGTGGTTGTAGTTCCTCCTCCCTTTACGGACTCTTATAAGGGAGAAAAGTGACCCCTAAGTGAGTGGACAAACGTGTAATTTTCGAGATTCTTCAGGATATTACTTCTCCCTACAAAATTTAAGACGTAAAGTTATTTCCAGAAACGAGTGTCTTGGGAACAAAAGAGTATATTATGAGTACTCGTTCGACCACAAGATTATTTATGTAGATCCCCCAACGACCTTGTTTGAGAACCAGATCCACTATTCCGTCTTTCCAACTCAGGATTCGCCCCAGCCCATGGTCACAGAAAAACCAAGTGTCTCGGTCCAAACCTTTACAAGTCTGTCACTTTATCCTTTACTAAAAAGTTAGTAACTTTTCAAAAGTTGAACTTTTTAGTAAACAACAACTCTTAGTCTTCCAACACCGTCTTTGACGTCTGTGTAAAAAAGGTATCTGAAATAAGTTTCAAAACTTAAGTCTTTCCTTAATTAAATTTTTTTTTTTTTTTCCTTTTATCCGGATTTTCTCTTTATCTTGACCAGCCAGTACCTCAACGTAGACACAAGAAAGAAATGGAAAAAAGCTGGTCTTTTACCTAAATTTTTTTTTTTGACCTCCCTTAAGGGACCGCCAGGTCACGATTCCTGAGTCGTGCAAATAACGTCCTTCCCCCTAGGGAAGGTCCCGGGCTTTGACCCGAGAACGGATTGTGAACCTTTACTTGACAGGCTCCTCTGTGTACACGACTGTTTCGTTCTCTGAAATAACCCTTTCCCGGGGGCCCACCTCTCGTCGTCCCACTCCCTCGGGTCCTCCTGACGAGACGGCGCACCGAGTCAGAGCCCAAAATACCACTACCCTACAAAGGCCCACCACAAACCGGTTAGTAAGATTAAGTCTCAGAAAGGACCACTGCGTACGTAACGAGTCGGTTCTACCTGCGATCGCTCTCCCTAAGACCCTTCACCTCCCTGTGCGTCGCAGAGGAAAGCTGGAAAGGGCTTGAGAAGACCCACCACCACCGAGTAATCAAGGTATAAGGAACAGTCCTAGAGGACAGTATTTTGTTGAGTACGTTTGCCAATGATACCACGGACCGGTCCCACCGACCAAAGTTAGTCGCACGAAGGGGATTGTACAAGTGACGGGTCCAAGTTAGGGACCAGTCCCTTGACTCTAGGGTACTCGACACACCGGTCGTCTCATTTAGTCTCGTGGTTCTACTACGAGTGTGAGACCCACTGAGGAAGATGGACGGGTCTCCCTCCCATTCGGGTGTCGCTGTGCAAATTCCAGTCGTAAATCCCATCGAGAGAAAGAGATGGTACAGACCCCCGGAAACCAAATCTCGACCAGTTCCTACCGTTCGGACGTGACCGACCGTCACTCCCCGTCGATAGGTCCCGCAACCCCCCTTAAGACTGTCGCCAGGAGTCGTAAAGGGGAGAGACGACCAGTCTCGGACGTCGGTTCCTCGGAGCACCTCTCAGGGAAGTTCCCGGACGAGCGAAAGAGACTCAAGATGACGGGTAGACGGGATAAAAATCAGGAACAGTGCTTGAGTAGAGAAAATCTTAAAAGGTGGTAAATAACACTAGGTGTGTCATTTTCCGAAATCGTACCAGTTATTTCGTCTTTATCTACAAAAAGATAAAGTCATTTGATCAAGTTATTTGACACCTTTTAAGACTTTCTCTACCCGTATGGTCTGGTGGACTGGACGGAGGACTCTTTAGACTCTTGACCTGTACCTTGTTGTCTGACTAAGGTTTATCCTTTTCCTCATGGAGTTCCGGCATACAACAGTAGGATGAATAAATTGAATATACGTCTCTTATAGGACACTTTACGACCTGACCTACTTCGTGTTCGACCTTAGTTCTAACGACCCTCTTTATAGTTATTGGAGTCTATACGTCTACTGTGGTGGGAATACCGTCTTTCACTTCTTCTTGATTTCTCGGAGAACTACTTTCACTTTCTCCTCTCACTTTTTCGACCGAATTTCGAGTTGTAAGTCTTTTGATTCCAGTACCGTAGGTCAGGGTAGTGAAGTACCGTTTATCTACCCCTTTGTCACCGTTGTCACCGTCTAAAATAAAAACCCCAGAGGTTTTAGTGACGTCTACCACAAACGTCGGTACTTTAATTTTCTGCGAATGAGGAACCTTCTTTTCAATACTGGGTGGATCTGTCGTATAATTTTTCGTCTCTGTAATGAAACGGTTGTTTCTAGACAGATCAGTTCCAATACCAAAAAGGTCATCAGTACATACCTACACTCTCAACCTGATATTTCTTTCGACTCACGGTTTCTTAACTACAAAAACTTGACACCACAACTTCTGAGAACTCTCAGGGAACCTAACGTTCCTCTGGGTTGGTCAGGTAAGATTTCCTTTAGTCAGGACTACAACTTTGACTTTGAGGTTATGAAACCGGTAGACTACACTTCTTGACTGAGTAACCTTTTCTGGGACTACGACCCTTTCTAACTCCCGCCCTCCTCTTCCCGTACTGTCTCCTACTCTACCAACCTACCGTAGTGACTGAGTTACCTGTATTCAAACCCATTTGAGGTCCTCAACCACTACCTGTCCCTCCGGACCGTACGACGTCAGGTACCCCAGTGTTTCTCAGCCTGTGTCGACTCGCTGACTTGACTTAACAGTACTTGGTCGAGTTCCTTCGGAACTTCAACGGAGGGAGTCGATTAGAAATACCTATAAACCGCACACACACGAGTCGGTGAAATCAGTACAGGTTGAGAAACGTCGGAGTACCTGGTATCGGGCGGTCCGAGGAGACAGGTACCCTAAGAGGTCCGTCGTTATGACCTTACCCAACGGTAAGGAGGAGGTCCCTTAGAAGGGCTGGGTCCCTAGCTTGGGCTCAGAGGACAAAACGTCCGACTAAGAAATGGGTGACTCGGTGAACCCTTCGGGGTACTCATAAACCGTCTCACCGGTAAATTTGAATAATAGGTCTCACCTTGAGAAGACTCTGACTATCTTTCCTTTACGATAATTATTACACCGATCCCGTCGTCCATGTGGGACCCACCCAGGACCCTTTAGGTCGTACAACCCAGTGGATTTGACCGTTTGGGCATTTGGGAGGTTTCGTGACACACCTTACGTCTGACCGTCGGTAGGAACAACTGGCTCCTCGTTGTCACCCCGACGCACGGAAGAAACGGGTCTAGTCGTAAGACTCCTATCGACTCTCCCCTTCCCGCAAATTTTAGCAAAACTACTCCACAAATGGTATCCACCATTTGTGGTAAAGATCGGCTACTTGTTGGGGAGACAAAAATCAGAAGACAAAGGGGTCTCTTCCTTTATTTGGTCGAAAGTCCTGTTCTCAATTGTTCCGACTCTCGATCCCGTCGTCTGACCACCCCGACACCACACACTACGACCGGGACCTCAACCCGTCCGACTGAGATATCAACGGACGAAGGAAACCACTTACTTAGAGTTACGTGAAGGCAAATTTTGCATTTTGAGAGGACAGACTAAATTTCTAAGAGAGAGAGAGAGACACACGAGGATGCGAAGGTTGCTCGACGCCATTCAGATTCCTTCTCCTTTTCCCGTTTACGGACCCAGGAAAGGAGACACCAACGGCGAAGAGTCCATTGTGACAGAGAAGATAGGAGGAATCGAGAATGGAGATCACTATATTGGGAGACGGAGGACGACAACCCCTTCGCAATGGACCCTCTGTTCGGAGATGCCACCACTTGGTCGTTTTATAAGGTTCAAGTCGGTAAGAGAAGGTCTGACCTTAATGCGTACTCTTTGAACCCAAAGAGTACCGGAGTGATATGGGTTGACACTCGACGGGTGACTTCTAGACCCCTCTTTTGCAAGATCCGACTCCCTTGACCTCACGTTCCCAGGGTCGTCCTAGTTTAAACTAGACGAGTCCTCCACTTTATCTACTTCCCCCAATTTTTCATATTTATGGTGATATTTTATTTACAGTAACTCTACAACACTTCTTACTTTAGTCTAACTAATATAAGAAACGTCGGTTTCTACCTCTTCGAGATATGTCAGTTTTTTATATTCTGGTCCTCGACTGACACCGAGTCTAGTACTTGAGGACTAATGGTTTAAGTCCGAGTTTGACTTCTTTCATCCCTTTTGGTGATCTGGTAAGTCCATACTGGATTTAGTTTAGGGAATACTAATATGTCACCCTCACTCTTTATCTAAATTCCCAGATCTAGACAATCTATCTCACGGACTACTTGATACCTTACTCCAAGCACTGTAACATGTCCTCTGTCCCTAGTTCTGGTAGGGGTACCTTTTCTTTACGTTTTTTCGTTTTACCGACAGACCCCTCCGGAATGTTTATCGACACTTTTCTTCTCTCCACTTTTCGTTTCCTCTTTTCCTTTCTATATTCGTAGACTTACGTCTCAAGGTTTCTTATCGTTCTTCTCTATTCTTTCGGAAGAAGTCTCTAGTTACGTTTTTTATCTCCTTTTGTTGTCTTACCCTTTCTGATCTCTAGAGAAGTTCTTTTAATCTCTATGGTTCGCTTGTAAAGTACGTTTTTACCCGAACTATTTCCTGTCTTTACCAGACCTGGATTGTCTTCGTCTTCTATAATTCTTCTTCACCGTTCTTATGTGTCTTCTTGACATGTTTTTTCTAGAAGTACTGGGTCTATTAGTACTACTACACTAGTGATTAGATCTCGGTCTGTAGAACCTTACACTTCAGTTCACCCGGAATCTTTCGTAGTGATATTTGTTTCGATCACCTCCACTACCTTAAGGCCACCTCGACAAAGTTTAGGACTTTCTACTACGACACTTTCACGACGTGAATCATACGGTCGTTCAAACCTTTTGAGTAGTCACCGGTGTCCTGACCTTTTCCAGTCAAAAGTAAGGTTAGGGTTTCTTTCCGTTACGGTTTCTTACGAGTTTGATGACGTGTTAACGTGAGTAGAGTGTACGATCATTTCATTACGAGTTTTAAGAGGTTCGTTCTGAAGTCGTTATGTACTTGACACTTGAGGTACTACAAGTTCGACCAAAATCTTTTCCATCTCCTTGGTCTCTAGTTTAACGGTTGTAGACGACCTAGTACCTTTTTCGTTCTCTCAAGGTCTTTTTGTAGATGAAGACGAAATAACTGATACGATTTCGGAAACTGACACACCTAGTGTTATTTGACCTTTTAAGACTTTCTCTACCCTTATGGTCTGGTGGATTGGACGGAGAACTCTTTAGACATACCTCCAGTCCTTCGTTGTCAATCTTGACCTGTACCTTGTTGTCTGACCAAGGTTTATTCTTTTCCTCATGCAGTTCCGACATATAACAGTGGGACGAAAAATTAAAGATACGTCTCATGTAGTACTCTTTGCGACCTGACCTTCTTTGTGTTCGACCTTAGTTCTAACGGCCCTCTTTATAGTTATTGGAGTCTGTACGTCTACTGTGGTGGGAATACCGTCTTTCACTTCTCCTCGATTTTTCGGAGAACTACTTTCACTTTCTGTTCTCACTTTTTCAACAGAATTTCGAGTTGTAAGTCTTTTGCTTCTAGTACTGTAGACCAGGGTAGTGAAGTACCCTTTATCTACCCCTTTGTCACCTTTGTCACAGTCTGAAATAAAAACCCCCGAGGTTTTAGTACCGTCTACCACTGACGTCGGTACTTTAATTTTCTGCGAATGAGGAACCTTCTTTTCAATACTGGTTGGATCTATCATATAAGTTTTCGTCTCTGTAATGAAACGGTTGTTTCCAGGCAGATCAGTTCCGATACCAAAAGGGTCACCAGTTCATACCTACACTCTCAACCTGACACTTCTTCCGACTCGTGGCTTCTTAACTACGAAAACTTGACACCACAACCTCTTCTGAGAACTCTCAGGGAACCTGACGTTCCTCTAGGTTGGTTAGGTAAGACTTCCTCTAGTCGGGACCCTAAAGAAACCTTCCTCACTACGACTTCGACTTTGAGGTCATGAAACCGGTGGAGTACGTTTCTCAACTGAGTAACCTTTTCTGAGACTACGACCCTTCCTAACCCCCGTCCTCCTCTTCCCCTACTGTCTCCTACTCTACCGACCTACCGTAGTGACTGAACTACCTGCACTCAGACTCACTTGAGGCCCTCAACCACTACCTGTCCCTCCGGACCACACGACGCTAAGTACCCCAGCGTTTCTCAGTCTGTGTTGACTCGTTGACTTGACTTGACTTATACACTTTCAATGGTTCTCATCTGGAATTTTTAAGAATAGTGTCCTTCTTTTGAAAAACATTGGTACATACCACTACCTACAATTGGTCTGAAAACCTAATCAGTAAAGTCTTATTGTAGACTTTGATTATCTTATTCAGTTAATATAGAACCAAATTTTTTTTTTTTTTTGTCTTACTGTGAACCCAAACCCTGGACTCTTGGACATCTAAGGTCCAGGTAAACGACTCGATCCTTTCTCCTGACCCCAACCCTAGTTCCCGAAAACGCAGACAGTGCAATCCAGACTTTACCAGATCCCCTGGGGGTTCACCCCTTTAGTTCACTCGCGAACTTACCAATCCACTCCTCAGGGCCAACACTTCGAGTCATCTTTCTAGCGTTTAGTCGTACTTCTACCGTGAGTTTCGGTACCCGACCCTACTATCGTAACCTCTCTCTTCCTCGTCTTACTCCGAACTCTTCTCCCGACTCCTGTCCCAGGACAAGTCGGTAGCAAATCTCCGACCCGAGCCCCTCCTTCGGTTCTCCGACTCTTCGTCGTCGGTCACTCCAGTCTCCTCTCAGTCCCTCTCCACCGGAGGGTCTTCGGTCCTCGTCTTTCTCCCTTCGGGCCTCCCTTCGGACGTCTCCTCCCTTCCGTCCTCCCGTTACCCTCCCCCTTCTTCTCCAACACCATGTCTGTGTGTCACCTTAGAATGAGTCGATGATTTCTCTTACGTAAACTTAGTCAAGATTACCCCACCTACTTTGACCTCGGATAATGTGTCTCGCTTCATTCAGTCTTTTTGTGGTTCTGTCATTTGATTACGTATATATACCTTAAATCTTTCTACCATTACTACTGGGATATACGCTCTGTCGTTCTCTCTGTGTCCACATTTCTTGTCTGAAAATCTGAGACCCTCCACTCCCCCCTACTAAACTCTCTTATCGTGACTTTGTACATATAATGGTATACACTTGACCTAGCGGTCAGGTCCAAGCTACGTACTCTGTCCCGTGAGTCCCGACCTCGTGACCCTACTGGGACTCCCTACCCTACCCCTCCCTCCACCCTCCCCCCAAGTCCTACCGCCTGTGTACATGTGGGTACCGATTAAGTACAGTTACATACCGTTTTTGGTGGTGCTATGACATTTCATTAATCGGAGGTTAATTTTATTTTTTAAATGTTTTTTTTTTTTCCTCCAAAACAAATCTCTGTAGGGGGACCGACGCCCTCGTTCCGTTCCCCGGTGTCCGTCCCTCCTCAGTGGACCAGGACGTCCGTCCTGGAGCGGACACGGAGAGGGACGAGGGAGTCCCGGACACTACTGACACCTAATTGACTTAGGAGTCACCTCAGAGTCTTATCGACACAGGAGTCCTGTACGTTCCTAGGTCCCGGTACGTGAGGGGTCCTCCCCTGATTCCCGATATTTTTGTCCCCGAGTCCCTCCGGGTGTCGGTAGGGGACGATGAGTCGGACTACAAGAGACTCCTGTCTTTCACGTCCCACTGAAAAGTCGCACCAACCACGTACACACACACACACACACACACACGTAGTTCACACATTTTTATGGTTCACAAAGGAATCAGAACTAAATTTGACAGGGAGTAGAAGTCTGAAATTTTCCTGATTCCGTGAGAGAAGGTATTTCTCACTCCTGTTAAAGCCCTTGACAGTTTAGTGACGTTACTTCGTTCAGACTCTCTTACTCCTCTCAGAGTCTTTTACTTTATTTGTCTCGCGACCCTACCTTGACCCCGTCGTCGGCACCCTTCACGGAGTCGGGACGGTATGAGACTCGACAGAAGGGCCTTTCGGGAAGGGACTGGTAGACTATGGTGACAGGGGTTGGAAAAACCGTGGTTCTGACCAAAGCACACTCTGTCTAAAAGGCGCCCGACCCCCGTCCCCACCCCCCTCCCACCAAAGGTCTACTGAGTCCGTGCAAAATAAATAACACGGGAAATAAGGATAGTAAGGTAGTCGACGTAGAATCCGGTAGTCCGCAATCTAGGGTCTCCACCCCCTGGGGACGAGATTTTCCAGTTGGGTCGGGGACGGAACCTGTCCAGCATGGAGGGAAGGGACGGAATAACACAGACGAATCGTGGTTGGTCATAAAGAATATGAGGTACAACAAATAAAGAGAACAAACAGGTGACCTTATATTGAAGTACTTCCGACCCTTAAAACAGACAACATAGGGGTGTGACTCTAGTGACCGACCGCGTGTCAAAGAGTCATTTATTACAAAAAGTTCACTTACTAACTTGATTACTATAATGAGTGAAAAAATAAAACAAACTGGTACGGTTTATTTTATCCTGAGAGTACCATAGAATTTGTATAAGATAGGACAAGATCCTACATAGTGTAGCGACAACAATTAGTACGTAGACAGAGGATGACCGACTACTCGGAACACTCTCGGCCCGACTGAGGATACCAAGCGACCCAGAAGGCAACAGACCGGGTCCGAGATTGTGTTCTTTTGCGTACCCACAGTCAATACTGAACCGACACCGGGTCTCTGAAGCAGGAGAGGGTACAGAGAGCACATCAGTCCGGTCGGTAGTGGAAGAGAGGTCGAGGAGACCGTGACGAGACTAGGACCAGGGATGGGAGAGAAGAAATTTGGTGGCACACACACACACACACACACACACACGTACGCACGTACGCGAGTCAACACAGGTTGAGAAACGCTGGGACACCTGGTATCGGACGGTCCGAAGAGACAGGCACCCTAAGAGGTCCGTTCTCATGACCTCACCCACGGTACGGGAGGAGGTGGCCTAGAAAGACTGGGTCCCTAGTTTGGACGTAGAGGGCGTAGAAGACGAAACCGTCCACCCAAGAGAGTGGTAGCTCGGTGGAACCTTCGTGGTAGTGCCGTCTGAGGTTTGGTATTGAAGTGACTGTCGAGGGACTGTCGACGGGTTCAGTACAAGATTTCGCTTCCAGACCAATCCGGTGAGGAGACACACAGGACAACTGATCTGAGTCCGGTGATCCCCTACTTCAAATCAAAAGAGTCGGAACCCACATGGTAGGTGGGATGTGACCGGTTCAGACAGGAGGTGACGAGGGGTCAGTGTGTCGGACCGGAGGTCGTTCAACGTGTCTTACACAGACACAAAGGTTCGGAGAGGGCGACGCGTTCGGGAGGAGGCGCCGGGTCCAGTGGGAAGAGGACAGAGAAGTCAATAAGTCGGTAAGCTAATAAGTAAGTCGTTATTCGGTAAGAACCACAGTCTTTGACACGACTGGAGCCTCGACGTCTCTGTCTGTTCTGTGTCGGGACCAGAGCTCCACAGGGACACAGAAGGGGAAAACCCCAGTGATACCGGACTGGGAACAAGGTGGGGGGTCTCTCCTCTCCGAGTCAGTGATGGGACAGATGTTCTTCCAGAACCACAGGTACTTTGCCTTAACGGTGAACCATTTAATTCTTTAGCAACTCAATCTGACAGGACGGACCAATCACGGAAAGAAAAGACCCTAAAAATTTTCATTAAAATAAATGAATAAACACCGACACAACCCGGAGACAACGACGTGGTCGAAAAGAGATCAAGACCTCTCCCCCGGTGTGAGACCGACTCCACGCGACCGAAGAGTAGCGCTACCCGAGGGCACAAGGCTCGTATCCGAGATCCCGTGCGCCCGAGTCCTCAACACCGAGGGTCCGAGAGCTCGTCTCCGAGTCCTCCTCACCGGGTGCCCGATGCAACCCTAAGGGTCCACCGAGTCACCATTCTTTAGGTGGACGGTCACGTCCTCGGTGTCTACACCCAAGCTAAGGACCCAACCGTTCTAGGGGACCTCCTCCTTTACCGTTGGGCGAGGTCGTAAGAACGGACCCTTTCGGGTACCTGTCTATCCGGACGGGCCGATGCCAGGTACACCAACGTTTCCCAGCCTGTGCTGACTCGCTGGTTCGTGTGTGCGTGCCGAGTCAGCGAGGCACCGCAAACCCTAGGAGGGTCTAGTCCCTAGATTGGGGACAGAGGACGGAACCGGCCATCTAAGAAATGGTGACTCGGGGGTCCCCTCGGGGACCCTAAAAAAAAAATTGTGACGAGATGTAGGTCAAGGGACTACCTTTTACGGTACAAACCATTTGATCATATTTGAGTTCGTACTGATTATAGGAAGCACCCATTCGGAACGAATCTGCATTCCTGTAACAGGAATTTCACTGTATAAATTGTTGAGGTCCTACAAACGATCTAGCCTAAACCTTCTAGGGGATCTTTACGGTAGTAAAAAAAAAGACAGGAGTATCCCTTTTACACAGTCCTTCGTAAGTAAACTAAGAGGGACGAGCAAAAGGTAGACGAGGACATACGGAGTAATTCAAGAAGTACCACCAATTACAGGGTCCAAGAGAAGTAGACGTAAGTAGATTCCTGAGTCTTTAACACTTTACAATACCTCCAAGTGAGCATTTTTTGTTAAACTGAACTTTTACGTTAATAAATACGAAAGTGGATGACACACTTTCCTATTTTGTAATATTACTAATGTGAGCTCAGGGTATGTAGGTCCGTAATTGTGACACTAGTCTAAAGAAAAGCCGGACATTAAAAAGTCTACCGGGTAAAAACAACTTTTCTCAAGATATCTCATTCTCTCCCAGAAGACTAAACTAAAAAATTAGTTTAAAAACTGAACTCGAAGACAAAGGGACTTATAAATAAATTAGATATCACACAACTTAGTTCAAAAAGAACTGAGACCTCGAGGTATCGGGGAACTGTATCACAAACAAAAGATGCGGTAAAAATTTTGGAAAAGAAAACTTTAAAATAGTCAGACCGATCTCTCAGTTCAACCACCAAACCGTTTGTAATTCGAGAAACGACGACGACGGTTGACCGAAGTCAGCACAGGCTGAGACACGCTGGGGTATCTGCCGTCGGGTGATCCAAGGGGGCAGGGACCCTAAGAGGTCCGTTCTTGTGACCTCACCCAACGGTAAAGGAAGAGGTTACGTACTTTCACTTTTCACTTTCACTTCAACGAGTCAGCACAGGCTGAGAAGAGCTGGGGCACTTGACGTCGGGTGGTCCGAGGAGGGTACCCTAAGAGGTGCGTTCTCGTGACCGCACCCCACGGTGACGGAAGAGACCAATTCGAGAAATCTGCCAATGTTACCTTCTCGACTTTTTGTTTTATTCTTTAAGACACTAGTGTCTACTTTGAAAAGATTCACCGACCGGTCGTAGAAACTCGGTTTGGGAAATGAAAATAATCTCACGAGACACAGAGACCGGGTGATTAATAGTGGTATAACATCTCTACTCTGTTTCTCCGAATAGACCATGTGGGTTTGTAATTAGTCTCAAAGTTAATATTTCCATAAGTGGTAAGTTGAGAGGACAAATGGTTACCGAACAATTGAAAGATATCGGTCACTTTTGGGTCTGGTCCTAGAACGTTAAAGGAGTACGTAAACAGGAATACTTCTTAAATGAAACCCAACTCCGTTCCTAGTCCGGTAAGCGCGTATTTAAATAACTTATGGACGGTAAACGTGTGTAAAAAGATTCACGAGGGGCATCTAATTAAGTAAATGAACAGTGATGTTTGAATACTTTCCTCCGAAACTAAAATAGAGGTGCAGTCTGTACCTTCTTAGTTCCGGGTAGCTTCAATTGAACTGTTTTTGTGTGTGACTTTCGACCCTAAGTATAAGATCGTCAGACGGAGGTCTCGGGTGCGAGAACAAAATGATTATGAATGTCGGTCCACGACCCCTTGACGACCCTGACAGTGTCGAGTCACCGAGGACCAACCCCACCCCGGCCCCCGAACTACTGTCTCGTTTTCTACGAACTAGAACTACTTCGCAGCTAAATTAGGGACACTCGTTGACCAATCGTGAATGGTTCAATAGACCTTTCTTCGTCGTGAACTTTTTTTTTATTCACGTGCATAGACATTTCAACACAATGTATGAATTCTTGGACATTGTAGTCCTGTTCACACTATGTTTAGTACGTACTAAGATAAGTAAATATACGACTACTTCATGAAGTCTATAGAAAATGTACGAACAGTTCAATACACATATAGTAAGTAATTTTAGATAAATTTTACCGGTTGTAAGTCTTCAAAGACTTTACGGAACCTCTTCCCTAAGTTCAATTCTACGTGACACTAAGATGGTTGTTCCTAGATGACATATCGTGGACTTTGAGACGAGTCACAAGTTCACCGTCGGACCTACCCGTCCCTGTATCGCCCTCTTACCTAGTACATACACATACCGACTCAGGGAAGTGACAAGTGGACTTTGGTAGTGTCGTAACAATTAGCCGATATGGGGTTATGTTTTATTTTTCAAATTTTCTTCTTTCTATGTGACATTAAGACTAACATAACAAACATTATTGAGTATCAATTATTTACAAAGACTTGTAAATCCTTCTGGAGAGGAGAGGTTCAGTTTGTTTTTAGAGGGGTTTATTTACTCAAACTTTATGGTGGAACTAAACGTCTAAGTATGATTTGGTAGAACATAAAGAAGTTCAAAACTTTTTAAATGATTTTTTTTTCTTTTTAAAGAGACGTTCTCTTGGAAGGGACCGGTTGTCTCGATTGCAAACGAGTAAGAACCCAGCGGGGGATCACCAAATAAGCTGAATACTGATAAAGAGTCAAGTCAACTCAAGTCAAGTGAGTCAGCACAGGCTGCGAAACGCTGGGGTACTTAACGTCGTGCGGTCCGGACGGACAGGTAGTGGTTGAGGGCCTCAGGTGGGTTTGGATACAGGTGACTCAGCCACTACGGTAGGTTGACAGAGTAGGAGACAGCAGGGGAAGAGAGCACGGAAGTTATAAATGGTTGTAGTCCCAGAAAAGTTTACTCAGTCGAGAAGGGTAGTCCACCGGTTTCATGACCTCAAAGTCGAAGTTGTAGTCAGGAAGGTTACTTGTGGGTCCTGATTAGAGGAAATTCTACCTGACCTACCTAGAGCAACGTCAGGTTCCCTGAGAGTTCTCAGAAGAGGTTGTGGTGTCAAGTTTTCGTAGTTAAGAAACCGCGAGTCGAAAGAAATATCAGGTTGAGAGTGTAGGTATATACTGGTGACCTTTTTAGTCTCGGAACTGATCTACCTGGAAACAACCGTTTCATTACAGAGACGAAAAATTATACGACAGATCCAACCAGTATTGAAACAATTCATTCGCAGAAAATTAAAGTACCGACGTTAGTGGTAGAGGTCGCTAACACCTCGGGTCTTTTTATTTCAGTCGGTGACAAAGGTGATAAAGGGGTAGATGAAGGGTTCTTCACTACCCTGGACTACGGTACTAGAATCAAAAGACTTACAACTCGAAATTCGGTTGAAAAAGTGAGAGCAGAAAGTAAAAGTAGTTCTCCGAGAAGTCAAGAAGAAGTGAAAAGGATATTCCCACCACAGTAGACGTATAGGCTCCAATAACTATAAAGAGGACCGTTAGAACTAAGGTCGAACACGAGGGAGGTCGGGTCGTAAAGAGTACTACATGAGACGTATATATTAAACCTAGTACTTCCTTTGACTCGCGGTTTCTTAACTACGAAAACTTGACACCACAACCTCTTCTGAGAACTCTCAGGAAACCTGACGTTCCTCTAGGTTGGTCAGTTAGGATTTCCTTTAGTCAGGACTTATAAGTAACCTTCCTGACTACGACTTCGACTTTGAGGTAACCTTTTCTGGGACTACTACCCTTTCTAAATTTCGTCGTCCCCTACTGTCTCCTACTCTACCAACCTACCGTAGTGGCTGAGCTACCTGTACTCAAACTCATTTGAGACCCTCAACCACTACCTGTCCCTTCGGACCGCACGACGTCAGGTACCCCAACGTCTCAGTCTGGGCTGACTCGCTGACTTGACTTATCCAACGAAACCCACAAAAAGTAAAACAGGGAAGGTGTGTAAAAAATTAAACGGGTCCCCTGGAGGTTCCTGTCATAGAACTTTACTTTTCACGCGTCACACGTTTCACCGGGTCTGTGAGGTACCACTAGTTCTGTGTGATAACTACGACTACCACTTTAGGAAGGAAGTTTAAACACGGGAACGAAGAGGAGAAACATGGTACCATGGTACAAAAGTGAGCAGGTGAGGAGTGAGAGAAGGACAGCACTCGTGGGGTCGTCGTACCACGGTCGATCGGATTCCTGCACTATTACTGCACGGCCGTCATAACTCAGAACTTTTACGGTTACTTTCGACGACCCGTCCCCGAGGTAGGAGAGTGAACGTATATGGTCAGTGGCGGGATCTCCAGAGTCAGTCAGGGTCTGAAGAGCCGGAAGACCTGCCGTCCTCGACACGGAGAGTCGGGGTCGGTGCACTCGTGGTAGGTTTATCGTACTCGTCCCACTCCGGGCCGGTCGCAGCACCTGGACTGGGAACCGTCTTGCGACCCAGGACAGGTTAATCATGTCTTGATCCTTTGAATCGCGTATGTGTAGCACTGAAGTTTGCTGGAAGAAATTCTTCGTTTTCCGGTTATTGACCGAACTAAGTTATTCATTCTCATGGTTGTGTAAAAAATTTATTTTACAAAAAATTCGTAGAACTACTTCTTTTTTTAATATGACTAAGTAAAATTACCTCGTTTCCAGTGACTGTTTCCAACGTGACTCTTAAATCTCGTCCTCCGAAACCCCTTCCCTCCAACTTTGATTTCTCCCAGGAGAGGACCTCTTTTCTCCCCCTTAACTCTTGTCACCCAGTCCCCACCCCCCATATCTCACACCCACGGGTAAGTTACTGCAGACTGAGAAACGCTGGGGCACCTGACATCGGTCGGTCCGAGGAGACAGGTACCCCAAGAGGGCCGTTCTTACGATCTCACCCAACGGTAAGGGAAGAAGACCCCTAGAAGGACTGAGTACTTAACTTGGGTGTAGATGGGCACAGAGGGTGTGACGTCCGTCTAAGAAGTGACGACTCGGTGGTCTCATAATGTGTTATGACCCATATCAAGGGACTGAGATGTCATTCAGGAACAACCAATAGCAACATATGTGTCATTATACATGTACAATTAAGGTTGAGGACTAAATAGGGAGGGTGTGGAGAGAAAGGGGAAACCATTGACATTCAAACAAAAGATCCAGACACTCAGAGAAAACATTTATTCAGGAAAACATAGTAAAAAATCTAAGGTGTATATTCGCTATGGTGCATGAAGCAGTACTAAATTAGAGTGGAAGGGATGGTGTAGTGGGGAGGGTCGAGGACGTGACTCGGTCACCCACGAGTCGTACTCGCTAATTGACCGTCTCTGGACCCACCGGTCTCGACTGACGTACGCTGAGGAACTGGCACACACACTAGTCTCGTGGGGATTGGGTCATTTAGGTCTCTCCTCACAGACGGCCCGTCCCGTCATCTTTCGGTAGTGAAGTGAGACTTCCGTGTTCGTTTGCTCCGTTCCAAGGTCGATTTACAGGTGTACTTGTCTTGTTGAGACGTCTGTCTAGCCGTAGTGACCCAAAGGTTTTGTCCTCTTTTACACTCGGAGAAACCAGAGGCACCTAACATCGGGTTTAAGAAGGACCCTCAGTGTCGAGGTGCCGGAGTAGCTTAGATTTATAAACGAAATCCTCTAATGTCCTTCCGACAATTTAGTATTGACTCCGTGACTAAAACACGAAGGTACATGTCCAATAAGAAATACAAATAACTTTACTCCCTTTCCCAATACAGAAATACAGAGAAATAAGGGACTTTACAAAGAAGGTCGGAAGGGAAAGAAACACAGACAAGTAATAAAAGGAATTGTACCATAGACCTAAAGTATCTTATCAAACGTTAAATTGTAGAGAAAACGAGGGAAGGGTGTTACCGGGACCAGTAGTGGAAGTATTAGTATAAAAGAATGTTGATACATAACGAGAAGTGTCAAGTATTTTGTGTATAAGTACTAGAGTACTTGGGGGTCCTTCGGGGTCCTCCGGCTATTTCGTCAACGATAATATGTGTAAAATGTCCACTTTTTTGACGGCTGATTTCTTCAATTTAGTAAACGAGGTCGGACGATTCGAGCCACCAGTTCGACCCTTAACTTGGGGTGAAAGAGTGACGAATTGAGACTGGAAGTCGGTGGTGGGATATAGTTGTTCCAGGTGTGAGCCCGACCCTGTCTGGAATAAGTTCTGAAACCTCAAAAGAAGAGAATTTTTAATTTAATTATGAGTAGTCTCATGTTAACAAGATGTTACAACACAATCAAAGGCCACAGATCGTTTCACTTAGTCAATATGTATAGAGATGAGAAAAAATCTAAGAAAAGGTCATATCCAGTAATGTCTCATAACTCATCTCAAAGGGCACGCTCTGTCACCCAGGAATAATGAATAGATCAAATATATATCAGCACACACCTACAGTTAGAGTTAGAAAGTATTTTGAATTTTTTTACGTTTCCTTACTTAGCACACTGAATATTCCCTTTTGCACATATAATTTTCTGTCAGTGTATAAGTCTACGATTTATTTGTAAAATACCACGTTTAATGGTCCGGGGGGAGGTCTGAAGGTTTTGCGTCACAGGAGTAATCGGTAACGAGTTTCGTCCACGAGTTATTTGTGAAGCAACCTACCGACTTGCCTCCGCACCGGCACCCACCCACCCACACACCTACGCCAGGACCGGGGCAAGACCCGTGACCTCTATCTTCCGACTAGCCCTGTCCGTCCACGGGACGAGGTCCAGAGAGTGTGTGTACACCTCTGTCTGAAGGGTGCGTCAGAGTACTACCGACTACTCACAATATTACCATATCCAATCGAAATAAGGTTCGGTCCCAAACGTGACTGACTAAGGATTCCGGATGTCCATGTCGTCCCGGACTCCGCGGGTTTAGAAAATCCTTTGACACTTCGGTAGACTTGAGTCACTTTGTTGTTTTTACGTTACTAAGATTTTATGTCGTCCCTCATTCTACATTATATGACTGAAACAATTTGGTTGGAATAAGTAAAGACAGACATAGTAAAGGCCTTCAAAAGTAATGTAAATTTTTGTTAAAGTTCAATCTTAAAAAGTGTAGTGTCAGAAAGTTCTCTTTCGTGTTTTTGAAGGGTCCATAATGTTCGTTTGGATTTAATTTCCTCATTACATTGGTTCAGTAAAGTTTTTGTATTAATATTTTTCCAAAAGTTTTTTAAATGGACTTCGTCGTCTCTCCGTGTCTGTTGAGGTCGGGAGCGACGGGGTTCCCACGACTTGTCCCCGGTACTGCTGGGGTCGCACAGTCGTCGTGGACGGGGGGGTGGCGGTGGGGGTGGGGGTGGGGGTGGGGCGGAGGCAACCGTCTCGCGCGTCCTTGGTGCACTGGAGGCGGTACTACCGCCGCGGGTGGTAGGCCCATGGGCCCAGCCCCCACCGTCGTTGCCGCCCCCGTCGTCGTCGAGGTCTCTGTTGTTCGTCACTGTTACTCGAATTTTGACAGGTTTCAGTCGCTATCAAAGCTGTCTGCGTCACCTCCCATCTTTCACGGGTAAAAGTTTATATCGGTCTCCGTTGAGGACCTTTGGGGTTTGGACCCGATGTCGCGGTGATTTTTTTTTTTTTTTTTTTTTTTTGTTTTCTTTTTGTCGATCAACGATTGATAACTCAAGAATCTTGGTTCACTTTTTTTCAAAATGGATTCTTCTTTCCACAAGTAACGAAGTTTACACGTCGTGGTACTTTTCGGTCATTACACTATAGTGTTCTCCTTTTACTGTTAAGAGACTGGTTTCAGTACTTGTCTGTGGTTGTGTCATGACATTTCGTTAACGGGAGGTCAATTCTTATGTAACTAATTTTTTATATTATAGTACCTTATCAAGTTCATTATTTCTTAAGTTTGTCGACAGTACTTCTGTGAGTTGGTCAAGTCAGCGAGTCAGCACAGGCTGAGAAACGCTAGGGTACTTAGCGTCGTGCGGTCCGGAGGGACAGGTAGTGGTAGAGGGCCTCAAGTGAGTCTGAGTGCAGGTAGTTCAGTCACTACGGTAGGTCGGTAGAGTACGAGACAGCAGGGGAAGAGGAGGACGGGGGTTAGGGAGGGTCGTAGTCTCAGAAAAGGTCACTCAGTTGAGAAGTGTACTCCACCGGTTTCATGACTTCAAAGTGGAAGTCGTAGTAAGGAAGGTTTCTTTAAGGTCCCGACTAGAGGAAGTCTTACCTGACCAACCTAGAGGAACGTCGGGTTCCTTGAGAGTTCTCAGAAGAGGTTGTCGTGCCAAGTTTGCCTAGTTAAGAAGTTACGAGTCGAAAGAAGTGTCAGGTTGAGAGTGTAGGTATGACCCTTTTGATATCGGAACTGATCTGCCTGGAATCAGCCGTTTCATTAGAGAGACGAAAACTTATACGACAGATCCAACCAGTATTGAAAAGAAGGTTCCTCATTCGCAGAAAATTAAAGTACCGACGTCAGTGGTAGACGTCACTAAGACCTCGGGTTTTTTTATTTCAGACTGTGACAAAGGTGACAAAGGGGTAGATTAAGGATACTTCACTACCCTGGCCTCCGGTACTAGAAGCAAAAGACTTACGACTCGAAAGTCGGTTGAAAAAGTGAGAGGTGAAAGTGAAAGTAGTTCTCCGAAAAATCGAGGAGTAGTGAAAGACGGTATTCCCACCACAGTAGACGTACAGACTCCAAGAACTATAAAGAGGACCGTTAGAATTAAGGTCAAACACGAAGAAGGTCGGCTCGTAAAGAGTACTACATGAGACACATATTCAATTTATTCGTCCCACTTTTATATGTCGGAACTGCATGAGAAAAAGGATAAATCTTGGTCAGACAACAAGGTACAGGTCAAGATTGACAACGAAGGACTGGACGTGTGTCTAAAGAGTTCTCCGTCCAGTCCACAAGACCATAAGGGTAGAGAAAGTCTTAAAAGGTCAAATAACACTAGGTGTGTCAGTTTCCGAAACCGTATCAGTTATTTTGTCTTTATCTACAAAAAGACCTTGAGAGAACAAAAAAACTACTAGGTCGCCTACAACCGTTAAACTAGAGACCAAGGAGACGGAAAAGATTTTGGTCGGACTTGTACACCTTCAAGTGCCAAGTACATAACGACTTCGGACCGAACCTCTTAAAACTCGTAATGAAATGATCGTACACTCTACTCACGTTAACACGCCATCAAACTCGTAAGAAACCGTAACGGAAAGAAACCCTAACCTTACTTTTGACTGGAAAAGGTCAGGACACCGGTGACGACTCAAAAGGTTTAGACGACCGTATAACTCACATCGTGACAGTGTCGTAGTAGAAAGTCCTAAACTTTGTCGAGTTGACCTTAAGGTAGTGGAGGTGATCGAAACAAGCATCACTACGAAAGATTCCGGGTGAACTGAAGTGTAAGGTNTCCTACAGACCGAGATCTACTCACTAGTGTGGTAACACTAATAGGCCCAGTACTTCTAGAAAGAACTTGTCAAGAAGACACATAAGAACGGTGGAGAAGAATTATAGAAGGTGAAAACAGTCCAGGTATGGTAAAGACAGGAAATAGCTCGGGTAGAAACGTACTTTATAAGGGAACCATAGAGATTAAAAGAACTTCTCTAGAGATCAGAAAGGGTAAGACAACAAAAGGAGATAAAGAAACGTAACTAGCGACTTCTTCCGAAAGAATAGAGAAGAACGATAAGAAACCTTGAGACGTAAGTCTACGAATATAGAAAGGAAAAGAGGAACCGAAAAGCGAGGAGAAGAAAAGTGTCGATAAACATTCCGGAGGAGTCTGTCGGTAAAACGAAAAAACGTAAAGAAAAGGTACCCCTACCAGAACTAGGGACAGAGGACATGTTACAGTGCTTGGAGTCAGGTATCAAGTAGTCCGTGAGATAGATAGTCTAGATCCGGGAATTTAGATAAAGAGTGAAGGTGACATATTAGTATTCCCTAAACTAAATCCAGTATGGACTTACCAGATCGCCAAAAGGGATGAAAGAAGTTAAATTCAGACTTAAACCGTTATTCCTCAAGTACTAGACTCGGTGTCAGTCGAGGACCAGAACAAAAACAACTGACATATCTCGAAGAGGTAGAAACCGACGTTTCTTATATTAGTTAGACTAAAGCCACAACTGGTAGACCACTACAGGTACACATCTCAGAAGAGAACACAACAACCTTCTTCCACAAACGATACTGGTCACGTAAAAGAACCGTTTTGAGATAATCAGAAACAGGACGAGGTGAGGCATAAGGTTCCGATTTAAACGGACAATGAGGTCCACAAAGAACTGAAGGATGAAAACGTAAGGTCAGGGGATATTACTTCTCCTGTAGAAAAACCCTACAATCAAGATTTTCCAGAACATCCAGAAGTATCTTGGTAAGTTGAAGTCGAAGAAGTCGCAATGACCAACCCCGTATCTGAACCCGTATCTGAAGTATCGATATCTTACCAAACGGAACCTTTACTTGTCTCTAGTAAGACAACAAAAACTCTGACGTAGGTTCATGACGTAAAGTCTGACACAACAACTGGTACTACCGATGAGGTAAAGAAGACTCCCTAAGGACGGGCGTCATCATCCAGTTAGACTCAATTTAAGTGGGTTTTCCTCAAGTCACTTGATTCCTTATTTTACTAATTTGTTTTCCTTATGAAATACTTTCTCTACCTTTAAGTTTTTCTTAGTTTGTTTAAGACCTCGACTTCGTAAGTTGTTTAATCTATTTCTTACGTGATCTTTCGTAACGTTTATCACTTTTGGTGTACCTTCTTTCTTAATCGTTCGAGTCGCTATCTCTAGATCTATACTAAGTCCATCTTCTCACCTCTCTTGTTTCTAGATTTCCTTTTTTCTTTAAGATTCGTTTGATAGACTGAGGTAATCTTTCCTGTTGTATTCCTTTTACCCATGAGGTTGTCTTCCTCTCTCCCTCTTCCCTCGTCTGTCAAATAGACTTCTTTAGTATCCCTGAAGAAACCACAAGATCACTAATGTTAAACCGGGAAAGTGACGACACTGGGTCTAAGTTAGAGACCAACCCCTTGACTCTAGGGGGTTCAACGTGCTGTACCAGTTTTATTATTATTATTATTATTATTACTGACTTTAAAAGGGTTTGAGTCCCATCCTTGGTCAATATGTTCAGGTACTTCATTTCTCTTGTGACTTAATGGAGTCATATTCTACATAACGTTCCAAGGGTCCACCGCGAACACTATTTCTTGAGTGGACGGTTCCTTCCTCTGTGTTCTCTACGTCCAAGCCAGGGATTCAACCCTTCTAGGGGACCTCCTCCCGTACCGATGGATGAGGTCATAGGAACGGACCTCTTAAGGTACCTGTCTCCTCAGACCCCTCAGATATAGGGTATCCCAGTTTTTCTTAGTCTGAGTCAACTTCGCTGAATCGTGTGTGCGTGGCCTCTTCCGTTACCGTGGGGTGAGGTCATGAGAACGGACCTTCTAGGGTACCTACCTCCTCGGACCATCCGACGTCAGGTACCCCAGCGATTCTCAGACTGTGTTGACTCTCTGAAGTGAAAGTGAAAAGTGAAAGTACGTAACCTCTTCCTTTACCGTTGGGTGAGGTCACAAGAACGGACCTCTTAGGGTCCCTGCCCCCTCGGACCACCCGACGGTAGATACCCCAGCGTGTCTCAGTCTGTGCTGACTTCGTTGAATCGTCGTCGTCGTCGTGCGTGAGTCCGTTCTGTGTAATATAATTTTGACAGATTTCAGCTGTTTCTTTTTACAATTTCCGCCGGTTCCCCCTTTTTCGTACTGTTACATGTATCGTAGGGGTAATCTGATAGTCGTCTAAAAAGTCGTCGTTGAGATGTCCGGTCCTCTGTCGCCTTACTATATGAGTTTTATAACTTTCTATTTGTCACAGTCGGTTCTTACGAGATAGGTCGTTTCAATAATAAGTATATACTTCCTCTTTATTTTCGAGAAAGGTTTGTTTACTTTCAACTCTGGCAAGTAGTGGCGACGACGACGACGACGATTCAGCGAAGTCAGCACAGGCTGAGACACGCTGGGGTATCTGCTCCCGGGTGACAGAGACCCTAAGAGGTCCGTTCTTGTGACCTCACCCAACGGTAAAGGAAGAGGTTACGTACTTTCACTTTTCACTTTCACTTCAGCGAGTCAGAACGGACTGAGAATCGGTGGGGTACCTGACGTCGGGTGGTCCGAGGAGGCAGGTACCCTAAAAGGTCCGTTCTCATGACCTCACCCCACGGTAACGGAAGAGGTGATCTGGACGGAATATTCTCTACAACTTTTCTCGAGAAAGTCGACTTTGTCTTTCCGTTTCCATGTGTTTTGAAACTCATTCTACCGTCTATCTTAGTCTTTTAACGTTGAGATATAGTCTTATTCAATAATTCGTGAATTAATATCGAATTTCCAAATTTCCCCTTTCCGTCAAATTTTTTTTTTTTCGATATCGATCAAGCTAAACGATTGTTTGAGTGTTGTGTTGTAATTTTCTCTATTCCACTCTGTTGTTTTCGTATTTTTCCTCCTTTTCCTGTCTTGGGGATATCTGTTTACTTTTATTCTAAGAGGGTCGTCTTTTCCCGATAAAATAGGTACTCTGTAAAATACGTTTGGAGTGTTATTGGTGTTTTCTATTTCCGTCTCGTCTCTGAACTTTGTATTTTTACCCCTTTGACTCTTTTTTAGTATCTTTTATGGCTTGTTTTTATCGTTTGTCTTTGAGTCCTTTTTCTTTGTTACTGCTATGCCTTGTTGGTTTTACGTCTTCTATTTTACCGGTATGAGTCAAGAGTAAATAGTTATTGACGGAATTTATATGCCTCTTCCGTTACCGTGGGGCGAGCTCATGAGAACGGACCTTTTAGGTACCTGTCTCCTCGGACCATCCGACGTCAGGTGCCCCAGTGATTCTTAGCCTGTGTTGACTCGTTGAAGTGAAAGTGAAAAATGAAAGTACGTAACCTCTTCAGTCACCGTTGGGTGAGGTCACAAGAACGGACCTCTTAGGGTCCCTGCCCCGTCGGACCACCCAACGGTAGATACCCCTACGTTTCTCAGTCTGTGCTGACTTCGCTGAATCGTCGTCGTCGTCGTCTTCGGGATTTATATTTACCCGATTTAAGTAATTAGTTTTCTGTCTCACCGACTTATCTAATTTTTTGTTCTGGGTTGATGTCCGTTGGAGGTCCTCTGAGTGGAGTCGAGATTTCTATTTGTCTGAGTTTCACTTCCCTACCTTCTACTATGAAGTTCGTTTACCCTCGGTTTTCTTTCGTACATCGGTGTGAGTGTACTCTGTCTTGAGTTCCGTGTTTTTCAAAGCTCTCTGCCTCCACCTGTGATATATTACTATTTCCCCTATTAAGTATACTTCTGTGACTGGAACCGTAATAGAAAGACCCACACAGGAGGTCGTTCCCTTTGTTTTCGTTTTTATTTGTTCATCCCGGTGTAGTTTGACTTTTCGGAGACATGACGTTTCCTTTTGTAGTTGCTTTACTTTTCTGTTTGATGATTTATTTTCTTCAATGAACGTTCGGTATATAAAGTCTGTTGATTTAATACTAGTCTTTTGTTTGTTGTTCTAAATTTTTACCTGTCTCTTAGATTTATCTGCAAAAAAAAAGGTTTCTTCTGTGCATCTACCGGTTTTTCGTGTACTTTTCGACGAGTCATGGTGATTAATACTTCCTTTACGTTTATTTTTGGTGTTGCTCGATAGTAGAGTAAGGGTAATTTTATGGTACTTGTTATTTTGTCTACTTATAACCTCTTCTACACCTCCTTTCCCTTAGGAACACGTCACGACCATTCTAACGTTTAACCACATCGGCAGTACCTTTTATCATACTTCTAAGGAGTTTTTTGGTTCATCTTGATGGTATACTGGGTCGAATTTTGGGTGAAAACCCATAAATAGGTTTCTTATGTTTTTGTGATGAAGTTTTTCTATATACGTGGGAACACAAGTAGTATTGTAATAAATGTTATCGGTTTTATACCTTTGTGAGGGTCACGAATAGATGTCTACTCACCTATTTCTTCTGCGTCACATCACCATGTGTATGTATGTTCCCTGATAATCAGTGTTTTGTACTTTAGAACGGTAAACGTTGTCGTACCTACCTCCCATAATACGATTCACTTTATTCAGTCCACCTCTTCTGTTTGTGGGGTACTAAAGTGAGTATACACCTTATATTTTTATTTATTTACTGGTTTGGTTTGTTTTTTGTTTGTGTTTCTATGTCGCTTCATCACCAATAGTCTTTCCAACCCCCGCCGCCCCCACCCCCTCCGCATCCCTTTGCTAATTTCTCCCAGTTCACATACGGCTGTCCACCTTTTATTTGAAAGCCACCACTCGTACGTCATCACAATACCATATGTGCACTTTGGATGTATTACAATCTTTCGTTGGAATGGAGTTAAGAAATTTGTTCTTCTCCTCGACCTCCTACCTTCTTTCTAAACTTATGTAAAATTTTTTGTATACACTGAACGTATTCGTAAAATTATACAAACTACGGTCGATGGGTTTTACTCTGCCGGACCCAAGACGTTAACAACTTTTGTCCGGAACTGACCACCCTAGTAGGATTGATACCCGAAGAGTAAAAGTCTCTCAGTGACCCAAAATGACAAGTCAATTTTATAAATATTTACTGAAAACTCGAGTCTAGAAAAAAAAAGAAAAAGTTTTCCTTCCCTCCCTCCACCCTCCCCTTCGTCAACTTCCTCTCTCTTTCCACAAATTTCGAACTGAAACCGTACCGACGATGAGGGTCACCGTCAGATATCGAAAACGGTTCAGTTTTCTTTGCTCGACGATTCTGTACCCAAATAAGAGTTTGCCCATACCGGTTAGGTGTTAAGTAAAAAGAATCGAGACCAAGACCACAGACTACGGGATCGGACGGGACTGGTAAGTCTGTGGAGAACCCGTGACCGTAATTAGGTCGTGACCACAATTATCGTCGGGGTGACGTGATGGTTTCTTCCAAAACGTGTCCTGCCGACTCAGACGACTCAAGAAAGAGACACTGACTCTCGTCCCTTCGTCCCGACATCGCTTTGTTCGGTCCCCTAACCACTAGCGGAGACACACGAGAGGTCCAATTTCTTTCGTTTTCTTCACTGTCGATTCCCGGTGCGTATTAGGACCTGACTACGGAGTGGCACCCCCCCACCCCCCACCCGTGATCAGTATTACCTACAATAGTCCCGTTGACTACTTTAGCCTCATTCCTGATATTAAACGTCATAACATCGTTACACTCACCCTTCCCTATCAATCCCTCAAACCCTGCCTGTGCATGTGTTGTGACGGTATAAATTTTACTTATTTGTTCCTGGACGACATATTGTCACCTTGACACAAGTCACAATACACCGTCGGACCTACCCACGTCCCAAC
Organism: Capra ibex; assembly: GCA_006410555.1. Classification (NCBI taxonomy): domain Eukaryota; kingdom Metazoa; phylum Chordata; class Mammalia; order Artiodactyla; family Bovidae; genus Capra; species Capra ibex. The sequence goes on along the minus strand of SJYO01038983.1, from coordinate 7,252,532 downwards.
CCCCTCTTACCTATGTAAATATACACACCGACTCAGGGAAGGGACAAGTGGACTTTGGTAGTGTTAACAATTAGTCATATAGGGTTATGTTTTATTTTTCAATTTTTGTTTTTTCAAACGAATGAAACTGTCTCTTTCAGGAACAAGGATCATTTTCACCAGACTTCATAAACCCCCCCTCAACCTGGACAGGCAATCGAAAATAAAAAGAAACCAACGTGGTCCGGAAGGAACAGCCCGAGTCCGAAAGAGATCGACACCGCGAGCCCGAAGCGAAGGGACGTGGTAGACCCCGGAATCAAGGAGTCGGTCCCCACCTCGTGATGGGGGACGTGACCTTCCGCCTAAGAATCGGGGACCTGGCGGTTCCTTCAAGCGACGAACAATGAGATTTACTATTCTCGTTATCACTACTACTACCGAGAACAGTCTTTCACCTGTGGGAGAACGACCTCCGACCCCTGTACCACTTGTCGGGAGACACAGGTTCTTAAGAAGGGGTCTCGGAAGACTAACCGTCTCTGTGTCTCGTGCACTCATTGAGTGGGTCTAAGTGTATCGGTCCCGTCGTCTTTTCACAAGATTGGGTCGACACACTTGAGGACTTCACTTTCACAGTCAGCGAGTCAACACAGGTTGAGAAACGCTACGATACCTGATATTGGGTGGTCCGAGGAGACAGGTACCCTAAGAGACCCGTTCTTATGACCCCACCCAACGGTAAGGGAAGAGATCTCCGAGAAGGACTGGGTCCCTAACTTGGACCCAGAGGCCGTAGCGTCCGTCTAAGAAATGATGACTCGGTGGTCCCTTCCTAGATCACCAAAATACACGGCACTTTTCGTTCTTCGTCAATGTCCTTATGAACTCTTTGTCGGAAGTTCAGGTACCGTCCCTAGGTCTTTCGGGAACCTTCTTTTTGTCTCGATCCTAAAGGGAACGCTGAAATTTCTGACAGATCGTGGCTTCGATTGTCTGACTCACACGTCGCTGACACAGGGTACCCTTCTTTCGTTTGGGGTCGTGACCGGCTCTGCAGGCACACTAGCGACGGACCTCCTGTAGGTCGGGGTGTCTCATTTGTCCCCGAACCCACTCAGGAAGATGGGACTTTCTGTTGCTCGCGCAACAGTTGTCGTCTCCCGAGCCCGAGACTCTCGACTACCCCAAGCGGGCAGACGACTAGGGACCGACCTGCCGACTCCTATAGTCGGAACTCTTTCGAGGACGTCAGACTGACGTACCGGAAGTACTCGAGTGAGTAGGTAGAGAAGTAATTACGCAGGTGGCTCGTCAGTTACTGTCTCGACAACCGCACTTCACATCGCTACGGATTTGACCCCGGAGACACACACGAATCTCCACCTCCCACCAGTAATCTCTTGGTGATTCATTCTCAGTCTAGATCAGACGCTGAGACTTTATTATTATCCATGTAAAATTATCCTCGTGTGACAACGGTTCGTAAAGTGATTACTACCTATATCTATATCTAGTAACGGATTACCATATTAATTTATGTATATATGTAGTGATATTTAGTGACGTTTTATATATTCGATTTAGAGAGTTGTTATAACATTCAATATTCGATAAGAGAAGGGACTAAATACTTACACCTTGATTTTCGAACGAGTCACTCGGATTCTATTAAAAGGTTCCAGTGTATTGACGATTTATTGTTTTCATTTTAAATTTTCGTCCAGGTAAAGTGAAGTTTCGAGTCCCGAATCGTGAGACGGATACCCCGACTCTCGTCCATATTTCTCCCAACTCTCATACTTAAGACCTCCTTTTGACGGACCCAAACCTACGGTCGATACAGTCAAAAATCTTACACCCTAACATCCGTTTAATAGTTCGAGAGGCACGGAGTCAAAGAAACACCCATTTTACTTCCGTTGTCGTCACAAACGAGGTCCTCGAATAATCTTCTAACTTTACTCAATCATTCTCGTTCTACCGGATTTTCACGATACCTTCACAAACGAGACATGTCTCCTGGGTCTAGATGTGTCCTTTGGAGTTTTCGATTCGTCACATCTCCGACCTCGATTTTCTGTCCGTAGTCTTCTACCCCAGGCCTGGTGTCTACGCCCCGTCGATTTAAGTCTCACCGTACCGGTTCCGTTCATCTGTGTCTCTCAGAGTCTGCCCAAAATTTCACAGAATCAGAGAGTGAACACAGGTTGAGGAACACTGGGTTACCTGACATCGGAGGGTCCGAGAAGACAGGTACCTCAAGAGGTCCGTTCTTTTGACCTTACCAAACGTACGGGAGGAGGTCCCCTAGAAGGGTTGGGTCCCTAACTTGGACCCAGAGGACGTAACGTCCGTCTAAGAAATGGTAGACTCCGTGGTCCCTTCGGGATTCATTTTCTTTTTTCTTTTTGATTCCAGTGTACTCATATATGTCATACGATGAAGACCACATTCAGTATTTCCTTTTATTTTGTATCTACATAGACGAAAATTTTTTTACAGTCCCTTTTTTCGTGGGTTTTAGATACATTCTAGGGGAATATAGACAACGACTTGAGATTCAATACGTACATCTCCCTCTTTGAAGTTTCCATCCCTTCCAAGTTTATCTGACCCTGTAAACCACTCCTGTCTTTCATTCCCACACGAGTTTTATTATTATTATCCTCATCTGCGTCCTTAGTGTGAAACGAGAGTAAATAATACTAGGAGTTTACAGTTTTAGGTCCCGTGAAGCTCCTAGTGTTCTTGATTCCTGTGATTTCCGAGTATTAAGTGCCTTTCGTCCCTAGGTACTCAAGTACGACTACAGTTTATCTATTATTTAGTTAATTATTTGTTCTCTCTTTTCTCACGAAAGAATGTCACATTCGACCTACAGTTGACTAGCTACGTCTTTCTCCTCACTTCAACCTTTTTTTAGTAGTAAAACGTTTGTGGTATCATATAAAGTTCTCTAAGATTTAAATCTTAATTCAAAGTACTCTGGATTCTTCCGACTCGCGACTTCTTAACTACGAAAACTTGACACCACAACCTCTTCTGAGAACTCTCAGGGAACCTGACGTTCCTCTAGGTTGGTCAGGTAAGACTTCCTCTAGTTGGGACCCTAAAGAAACCTTCCTTACTACGACTTCGACTTTGAGGTCATGAAACCGGTGGAGTACGCTTCTCAACAGAGTAACCTTTTCTGAAACTACGACCCTCCTTAACCCCCGTCCTCCTCTTCCCCTGTTGTCTCCTACTCTACAGACCTACCGTAGTGACTGAGCTACCTGCACTCAGACTCACTTGAGGCCCTCAACTACTACCTGTCCCTCCGGACCGCACGACGCTAAGTACCCCAGAGTTTCTCAGTCTGTGCTGACTCGTTGACTTGACTTGACTTGACTTTCATAAACGGACCAATGTTTTACTGAGAGGTGTCTAACGATCAATCAATGTTCTCTTTTTTATTATTAGTGTTCCACCTCTACGATGTGTTACACTGGTCCGGGTGTTGCACTTGACGCGACTACGTCCTGGTGGTCCGTCAGACACGGGGGACCCTGTCGTCCTCCTTGTGCACTGGAGCCTTTCAGTCGTCCTCTACGGCTTGGACTTGGATTCGAACTCTTTTTGCATCCGTTTAACATTAACTTTTGGAAAGACGTTTTTATGGATCTGGTATAGGAAATTTTCCCGAAGGGACCACCGACTCTACCATTTCGCAGACGGACCTTACGTCCTCTAGGTCCAAGTTAGGGACCTAACCCTTCTCGGGGACCTCTTCTCTTACCGTTGGGTGAGGTCATAAGAACGGACCTTTTAGGGTACCTACCTCCTCGGACCATCCGATGCCAAGTACCCTGGCGTTTCTCGACCTGTGTTGACTCGTTGAAGTATGAGTATGATAAGAAATTTTTTGTAGCTATAGTGTTGTCTGTTCTTCTCTGACTCCTTAAAATGATATAATCTTCTGTGGTTGCTCTACTAATGTGTGTTATGATATGAGACCTGACCTCCCTATCTTTACGAGATTCACTGGGATAACCCTATTGACTGTATTTGACATCTAAACTAATATATTTACCTTACATTTTGGCATTTTTCCCACCATATTTACGACAAAGGCCTTAGACTATTGACGCGACACGAATACACTCTCTTATAACAATAAGAGTCCTCGTTGCGATTCCTGTCGTATACGTCGTTGACGAAGGTTTACCAAACCTTTTTTATTTTACGTACACACACGCGCACACACGTACTCACACACACAGCCCCCACCTGTCTGCTTCCTCCTTTCTTTCTTGTAATTTTACATCCTTTTCAAAAAGTAACTACCGAGACGGATTTCCTATGCACCCTCAAGAGACATGATAGGAACGTTTAAAAGACATGTAAATTTTATCAGTGTCTTATTTTTCAAATTTTTTCGTCCCCGTCCGGGGAAGGGAGGTCTCTTCTGTCCACGCACCAGACGTCGTGTCTCGCACGAGAACTCCGGTGAAGGGCACCCAGTTCGATCCTGTCCCAGGACACTGGTGTAGGAGCGAACCGACAGAGGAGGGACAGGACGAGTGAGGGACGGAAATGTCCTCGGAGGACTTTACGTAACACACGTGGGTCTAAGGACGGAGTCCGAGACAAAGATTCCTAAAGTAGGATTATTGGGCGAGTCTGGTTGGGATGGGGTGGAAGTTCGAAGTAAGGGGAATGAGGACACGACTTTTTATCGGGGAGGCGGACAGGTACGGGATTAAAGACCTTCGACATTACAATCGGAAATACCGTTTTCCCCGAAACGTCTACACTAATTCACTTCCCAAAGATCAGAAGTCACCTGATGGACACATCCCGACTATGTTACTGTTCTCAGGAATTTCACTCCCTCCGTCCTTCAGTCCCCGAAGGGTCCACCACGATCACCATTTCTCGGGTGGACGGTTACGTTATCAGAATTCTCTGTTCCCAAGCTAAGGACCCAGCCCTTCTAGGGAACCTCCTCCCGTGCCGTTGAGTGAGGTCATAAGAACGGACCTCTTAGGGTACCCTTCTCCTCAGACAACCCGATGTATGTCAGGTATCGTAACATTTCAGTCTGTACTGACGTCACTGAATCGTATGTACGTGCCTCCTTCAGTCTTCCTCCGATTCACTAATATCTTCGTCCCTACCCCGAGTACACGAAACTTCTACCTCCTTACCCAGTGTTGGGGGACCTTCGTCTTTTTTCGTGCCTTTGTCTAAGAGGAGAGCCTCGGAGACTTTCCTCGGTCGGAAGGACTGGGGAACTGAAATGTCGGGTCACTTTGAACTGACTATAGACTGAAGACTGGAGCTGGAGATTTCAAGATTTTCTTGGGTCTTCATACAACAAAATCCTGTGTTAAAACACTAGTAAACAATATCTTTGGTGTCCTTTGTGTGTGAACGAGGGGTGGGGCGGGAAGGAAAAAGGTAACGCAAACCCGAAGGGACCACCGAGTCTAACATTTCCTAGACGGACGTCACGTCCTCTGGACCCAAGTTATGAACCCAGTCCTTCTAAGAACTTCTTCCCTTACCGATGAGTGAGGTCATTAGAACGGACCTCTTAAGATACCTGTCTCCTCGGACCGTTCGATGACAACTGTCCCAGTCTTTCTCAGTCTGTACTGACTTGATGATTGTAATAGTGGAATGTAACACGATATCGTGAACGAACAGTTCTAAAAATGAAAGAACAGAAAGAGGAGGGTAACCTTATATTTGAGTGTTACCGTTTCTATACCCAGACGAAACAAGTATCGAGATAAGTTCATGGATCTGGTCGTAGTTCTTGTATCGCCCACGAGTCGATTTAGACCACTTACAGCCAATAAGTGCGGAAAGGAGTAGTGGGAGGAGAGATAGATAGGTTTAAAGATCGGTAGGAAGGTCCGACCGATTTTGGCACTCGAGGTACCTCAGAAGAGACTAGAGAAGAGAGGGAGACTTAAGGTTCCCGAATGTAAGACAAGACACAATGAGTGAGTTGAGATGACCGACCTTACACCACACTCGTGTCTGACGTTGGTCTGTCGATCCAAGGTCTAGGACGAAGGTAGTGAATGAGTATTCTCCTACACTCGTCTCTCGTTTATAACCTCGAGTCATCGAGCACCCCCTTACAAGTATCGTCGTGACAGATGTCGTCGGTTCTGTACCTTCGTTGGATTCACAGATAGCTGTCTACTTACCTATATCTGCTTCACCACACACATGTATACCAGACATACACTATATGTATATGTATATACAATATATACACCCTATATATATATATACATATACATATACATATATGATCAGTATTTTTATTACTTGTGGTAAACGTCGTTGTTCCTACCCGGATTGGTAATAGTGTGATTCACTCAGTCTGTGTCTTTCTGTTTACGGTGTACTATGGTAAATATATACCTTGGGTTTTATACTGTGTTTATTTGAATGAACGTTTCGTCTTAATCTGAGTGTCTGAACCTTTGTTTGACTACCAATGGTTCCTCTTACCCTCACAACGAGAACAAGTCAGCGAGTCAGCACGGGTCGAGAAACTTTAGAGTACCTGACGTCGTCCGGTCCGAAAGGACAGGAAGTGGTAGAGGATCTCAGGGGAGTTTGAGTACAGGTAACTCACCAACTACGGTGGGTTGTGGTAGGTTGGTGGAGTAGGAGACAACAAGGGAAGAGAAGGACGGAAGTTAGAAAGGGTCATAGCCCCAGAAAAGATTTTTCGGCCGAGAAGCGTAGTCCACCCGTTTAATAACCTCGAAGTCATAGTCTGGAAGGTTACTTATAAGTCCCAACTAAAAACAATCTTAACTAACCAAACTAGAGGAATGTCAGGTTCCCTGAGAGTTCTCAGAAGAGGTTGTAGTGTTTCATAGTTAAACTTTCGTAGTTAAGAAGTCGTGAGTCGGAAAAAATAACAGGTTGAGAGTGTAGACATGTACTGGTGACCTCTTTGGTATCGAAACTGATCTGCCTGGAAACAACCGTTTCATTACCCGGACGAAAAATTACGTGACAGAGTCTAGTCAAGTCAATAAGTCAGCACAGGCTGTGAAACGTTGGGGTACATGGCGTCGTGTGGTCCGAAGGAACAGATAGTGGTTGAAGATTTCGAATAAGTACAGGTAACTTAGCCACTACGATAGGTTGGTAGAATAGGAGACAACAAGGGAAGAGGAGGACGGAAGTGAGAAAGGGTCGTAGTCCCAGAAAAGGTTCCTCAGTCAAGAAACGTAGTCCACCGGTTTCATAACCTCAAAGTCGAAGTCGTAGTCAGTAAGATTACTTATAAGTCCTGACTAAAGGAAATCCTACCTGACCAACCTAGAGAAACGACAGGTTCCCTGAGAGTTCTCGGAAGAGATTGTGGTTTCAAGTTTTCGTAGTTAAGAAGCCGTAAGTGAAAAGAAATACCAGGTTGAGAACGTAGGTATGTACTGATGACGTTTGTGGTATCGAAGCTGATCTGCCTGAAACAACCGTTTCATTGCAGACGAAAAATTATACGACAGATCTAACCAGTATCGAAAAGAAGGTTCCCCATTCTCAGAAGATTAAAGTACCGACGTCAGTGGTAGACGTCAGTAAAACCTCGGGTTTTTCTATTTCAGACAGTGACAAAGGTACCAAAGGAGTAGATAAACGGTACTTCACTTTTTGTTCTGACCCTCGACTGACACCGAGTCTAGTACTTGAGGAAAAACGTTTTAAGTCTGAATTTAAATTCTTTCATCCCTTTTGGTGATCTAGTAAACCCACACTGGATTTAGTTTAGGGAATACTAATTTGTCACCGTCACTCTTTATCTAAGTTCCCTAATCTAGACTATCTGTCTCACGGACTTCTTGATACCTCCCTCCAAGCACTGTAACATGTCCTCCGTCATTAGTTCTGGTGGGGGTTCTTCTTCTTTACGTTTCTACGTTTTACCGACACACTCCTCCGGAATGTCTATCGACTCTTTTCTTCTCTTCACTTTCCGTATCCTCTTTTCCTTTCTATATGGGTAAACTTACATCTCAAGGTTTCTTATCGTTCCTCTCTCTTCTTTCGGAAGGAGTCACTAGTTACATTTCTTTATCTCCTTTTGTTATCTTACCCTTTCGAATCTCTAGAGAAGTTCTTTTAATCTCTATGGTTCCCTTATAAAGTACGTTTCTACCTGTGTTATTTCCTGTCTTTACAATACTTGGATTGTCTCGTCTTCTATAATTCTTCTCCACCGTTCTTAGGTGTCTTCTTGACATGTTTTTTCTAGAAGTACTGGGTCTATTAGTGCTACCACCCTAGTGAGTGGATCTCGGTCTGTAAGACTTTACACTTCAGTTCACCCGGAATCCTTCGTAGTGATAGTTGTTTCAATCACCTCCACTACCTTAAGGTCAACTCGATAAAGTTTAGGATCGTCGACACTTTCACGACGTGAGTTATACGGTCGTTTAAACCTTTTGAGTCGTCACCGGTGTCTTGGTCTTCTCCAGTCAAAAGTAAGGTTAGGGATTCTTTCCGTTACGGTTTCTTACAAGTTTGATGACGTGTTAAGTAGAGTGTACGATCGTCCCATTATGAGTTTTAAGAGGTTCGGTCCGAAGTTGTCATGAACTTGGTACTTGAAGGTCTACAGGTTCGACCAAAATCTTTTCCGTCTCCTTGGTCTCTAGTTTAACGGTTGTAGACATCCTAGTAGTTTTTTCGTTCTATCAAGGTCTTTTTATAGACAAAATAACTGATGTGGTTTCGGAAACTGACACACCTAGTGTTGTTTGACACCTTTTAAGACTTTCTCTACCCTTATGGTCTTGTGGACTGGACGGAGGACTCTTTAGACATACGTCTAGTCCTTCGTTGTCAATCTTGACCTGTACCTTGTTGTCTGACCAAAGTTTAGCCCTTTCCTCAAGTAGTTCCCACATATAACAGTGGGACGAACAAATTCAATGTACGTCTCATGTAGTACTCTGTACGGTCCGACCTACTCCGTGTTCGACCTTAGTTCTAACGTCCCTCTTTATAGTTATTAGAGTCTATACGTCTACTGTGGTGGGAATAGTGTCTTTCACTTCTTCTTGATTTTTCGGAGAACTACTTTCACTTTCTTCACTCACTTTTTCAACCGAATTTCGACTTGCAAGTCTTTTGATTCTAGTACCGTAGACCAGGGTAGTGAAGTACCGTTTATCTACCCCTTTGGTACCTTTGTCATTGTCTGAAATAAAACCCCCCGAGGTTTTAGTGACACCTACCACTAACGTCGGTACTTTAATTTTCTGCGAACGGGGAACCTTCTTTTCGATACTGGTTAGATCTGTCGTATAATTTTTCGTCTCTGTAATGAAACGGTTGTTTCCAGGAAGATCAGTTTCGATACCAGAAAGGTCATCAGTACATACCTACACTCTCAACCTGATATTTCTTTTGACTCGTGACTTCTTAACTGCGAAAAGTTGAAACCACAACCTCTCAGGGAACCTGTCGTTCCTCTAGGTTGGTCAGGTAGGTTTCCTTTAGTCAGGACTTATATGTAACCTTCCTGACTACGACTTCGACTTTGAGGTTATGAAACCGGTGGACTACGTTTCTTGACTGAGGAACCTTTTCTGGGACTACGACCCTTTCTAACTTCCATACTCCTCTTCCCCTACTGTCTCCTACTCTACCAACCTGCCGTAGTGACTGACTACCTGTACTCATTCGAGACCCTCAACCACTACCTGTCCCTTCGGACCGTCCGACATCAGGTACCCCAACGTTTCTCAGTCTGTGCTGACTCGCTGACTTGACTTGACTTGACTACCCTGGCCTACGGTACTAGAAGTAAAAAACTTACAACTCAAAATTCGGTTGAAAAAGTGAGAGAAGAAAGTAGAAGTAGTTCTCCAAGAAATTAAGGAGAAGTGAGACGGTATTCGTAGCACAGTATATGTATAGACTCCAATAACTATAAAGAGGGACGTTAGAACTAAGGNCGACACTTTCACGACGTGAGTTATACGGTCGTTTAAACCTTTTGAGTCGTCACCGGTGTCTTGGCCTTCTCCAGTCAAAAGTAAGGTTAGGGATTCTTTCCGTTACGGTTTCTTACAAGTTTGATGACGTGTTAAGTAGAGTGTACGATCGTACCATTATGAGTTTTAAGGGGTTCGGTCCGAAGTTGTCATGAACTTGGTACTTGAAGGTCTACAGGTTCGACCTAAATCTTTTCCGTCTCCTTGGTCTCTAGTTTAACGGTTGTAGACATCCTAGTAGTTTTTTCGTTCTCTCAAGGTCTTTTTATAGACAAAATAACTGATGTGGTTTCGGAAACTGACACATCTAGTGTTGTTTGACGCCTTTTAAGACTTTCTCTACCCTTATGGTCTTGTGGACTGGACGGAGGACTCTTTAGACATACGTCTAGTCCTTCGTTGTCAATCTTGACCTGTACCTTGTTGTCGGACCAAAGTTTAGCCCTTTCCTCAAGTAGTTCCCACATATAACAGTGGGACGAACAAATTCAATGTACGTCTCATGTAGTACTCTTTACGGTCCGACCTACTTCGTGTTCGACCTTAGTTCTAACGTCCCTCTTTATAGTTATTGGAGTCTATACGTCTACTGTGGTGGGAATAGTGTCTTTCACTTCTTCTTGATCTCGGAGAACTACTTTCACTTTCTTCGCTCGCTTTTTCAACCGAATTTCGACTTGCAAGTCTTTTGATTCTAGTACCGTAGACCAGGGTAGTGAAGTACCGTTTATCTACCCCTTTGGTGCCTTTGTCATTGTCTGAAATAAAACCCCCCGAGGTTTTAGTGACACCTACCCACTAACGTCGGTACTTTAATTTTCTGCGAACGGGGAACCTTCTTTTCGATACTGGTTAGATCTGTCGTATAATTTTTCGTCTCTGTAATGAAACGGTTGTTTCCAGGAAGATCAGTTTCGATACCAGAAAGGTCATCAGTACATACCTACACTCTCAACCTGATATTTCTTTTGACTCGTGACTTCTTAACTACGAAAAGTTGAAACCACAACCTCTCAGGGAACCTGTCGTTCCTCTAGGTTGGTCAGGTAGGTTTCCTTTAGTCAGAACTTATATGTAACCTTCCTGACTACGACTTCGACTTTGAGGTTATGAAACCGGTGGACTACGTTTCTTGACTGAGGAACCTTTTCTGGGACTACGACCCTTTCTAACTTCCATACTCCTCTTCCCCTACTGTCTCCTACTCTACCAACCTACCGTAGTGACTGACTACCTGTACTCATTCGAGGCCCTCAACCACTACCTGTCCCTTCGGACCGTCCGACATCAGGTACCCCAACGTTTCTCAGTCTGCACTGACTCGCTGACTTGACTTGACTTGACTACCCTGGCCTACGGTGTTAGAAGTAAAAAACTTACAACTCAAAATTCGGTTGAAAAAGTGAGAGGAGAAAGTAGGAAGTAGTTCTCCAAGAAATTAAGGAGAAGTGAGACGGTATTCGTACCACAGTAGACGTATAGACTCCAATAACTATAAAGAGGGACGTTAGAACTAAGGTCGAACACGGAGTAGGTCGGACCGTAAGACGTGCTACATGAGACGTATATCCAATTTATTCGTGTCACTGTAGTTGTAAAATCCTTAGTCACTCGATTTTACGTGACCTTACCCACTTACCCTCACCCCCTCCCTGTTTAATCCTCAAACCCTAATCGTCTATGTGTGACGACCTTTATTTTATTGGTGTTCCAGGATGACATATCGTATCTATTGATATAAGTTTTAGAATATTATTTGGTATTACCTTTTATTATACTTTTTCTTATATATACATATATTGACTTAGTGGAACGACGTGACGTCTTTGATTATATTATAACATTTAGTTGATGTGACGATAGAAATTTATTTATTTAAATGAGGTTGTTCGGACCCGGTATCACCTATAGGTTATTTACAACTAGGGATATTATCGTGGGTTATTTACAACGATTCTCATATTAAAGACGGAACACTGTAGAGAAAACCACGAAAATTTGAGAAGAGAATAAGACATTGGGAAAGAAGGGATCCAGTCCTCGAAGGTCTCCATTCTTAAAAACCGAAGTTTGTAGGACCATGGGAGTATCATGGGTCGTCCATGTCCTTTGGGTGGTCGGTGAGTAATCTTGGGTTACCGTCCGAAGGACGACTCAACCGGACCTCAGACCCACCCCTTGGTCCTTCCTCTTTCCTACACCCATTGAGTCGGGGTGTCCGGAGGCTGGTCCCTGTGGATCCCTTGAACTATGACCTCTCGTGTCCCTGTAAAGGACATCCGTCTTAGGGTTGAAAGTCTTAAATCACAGAGGGCGCACACAAACATGGACGAGTCAACGCAGGATGAGAAACACTGGGGTGTCTGACATCGGGTGGTCCGAAGAGACAGGTGCCCCAAAAGGTCCGTGCCTATGACCTTACCCAACGGTAAAGGAGGAGGTCCCCTAGAAGAGTGGGGTCCCTAGTTTGGACGTAGAGGACGCATCCGTCCTCCTAACAAATGTGGAACTCGGTGGACCCTTCGGGGATCATGGAGGGTCTTGTCAAGTTTACGGTGGTTGTGACTCAGGAAAGAGAGAACTAAAGGGTGAATTGGTTTAAAAGGATCCGGATAAAAGAGAAACGTTTTAGGGGAGCATTTGAAGTTTATGAAGTCTTTAGGGGGAGTTTATAAAAATTTAAAAACTGCAGGATTACTAATTGTGCTTTTCTTCTTTCTGTTTCGGTGGTCGACACCGTCTTCTTAATTTTAGGTTGAAGTTAAGACCTAGTGTCTCGTTTCGAACGTCACATTAAACGTAGTACTACAGACTGTGGTTCCTTAGTGCACGAAAGGTGTATGGACGGATGTGCAATGTGGACTCCAGTGAAACCTCGCGAACAGGTACTGAGTACAAAGTTTACATATTAGTACTATAATATCGACAGCAAGTCCGCCTTGACTGAGTCATGGAGTGTCGGACGACATATGCAACGTATTTGGTAGAGTTGTCGAGGTACTCAACATACAAGGATAGGAGTGAAACGTCTACTCTATTGGTTTCGATTCTGTAATTTTTTGCCGGGAACTGCCATCAGTAGTACGTACGACGTGTTGGGCATTACCACTAAGAAGATCAACCTTTCAAGGACCAGACTGTGCCCTCGACCGCTTCCATCTTTGGTCACTCACGATCTCGGTCCCGACCCTTAGTCCGTCGACGTTGTCCGAGGGAGGAGCTTCCTCGTCGCTCCAGTGTCCTCCCTCGGGCCGAGGATGGTGCCCTCAAAGACGTTTGGCTCGACGTTTCCTCGACTAGCACTGGGTCTCCCTCTCGGTGTGTCGACAGACTCTTCGCACCGTTCACGACAGTGGTAAAGACCAGCTCCGGAAGTCAGAGACCAGCCCCGGAGGAGATTGCTAGTGGTCGAGAGTGCCACCGAGGACGGGTCGTCGCTGGGAGTTCGGGGGAGGACAGTAGACTGTTAAACACTATAAAAGGTCCACACAAGTAAAGTATAACGACGATATTGTTTACTAGTGTTTGCATCACTGAATATGTTACGTCTAAAGAATAGAATGAGAAGACATCTGCTCTTCAGGTTTGTACCGACTTTTTTTTCACTTTCACAATCAACGAGTCAGTACAGACTGAGAAACGTTGGGGTCCTTGATATCGGGTAGTCCGAGGAGACAGGTACCCTAAGAGGTCCGTTCTTATGACCTCACCCATCGGTAAGGGAAGAGATCACCTAAAAAGAGGTGGGTCCCTGACTTGGACCGAGAGGACGTAACGTCCGTTTAAGAAATGGTAGACTCTGTGGTCCTTAATATCTGATTTAGGTCCATAGTCCTTGTGACACAATAAAGATCTCCGAGATCCCCTCTTGGACAAGAGAATGGAAAAGGTCGAAGAGTGGAGTAAGGTACCGATTACCGGGACGAAAAGTAAAAGTTTGGTCTTCGACTCGTAGAAGGTCAGAGAGACTGAAGGTGCTAGAGAGAGAGAGACGAAGGTACTAGTGTAACGAATAACGTGAACCTGGAAGGACGGACGGAGAATGTTCTTGAGAACACTTCCATTCGGTCCCATTAGAAGGGTGGAGGTCCAGGAATTATGTTGGTGTAAACATTTACGGGGAAAAGGAACATTCTACAGGTACCCAAGGTCCCTAGTCCTGTACGGGTAGAAACCACCACACCTTCCCCTGTCACGTAAATCAGACTAAAGGTGTGTTCACTTCAACGTACCCGAGTCACCTATAAAAAATGACCTACACTGGGAGGACGAGATTCCTCCATAGTACACTCCGTAGTCACTCCTCCGGTCTCCGAAACTTCGGTCTGTCTACAACTAAAGGTTGAAGTGACGAATAACGCCAGAAGCCGGTCCTTGAATAGAAGAGACTCGTAGTCACAGGAGAACGTCCTTACTGGTGACATGAATGGAGGATCTCAATAGTCCCGAAGGTGACAGCTCCTAGACGGACAGTTACGTCCTCTGCGTCCAAACTTGGGACTCAGCCCTTCTAGGGGACCCCTTCCTTTACCGTTAGGTGAGGTCATAAGAACGGACCTTTTGAGGTATCTGTCTCCTCGGACCTCCCGATGTCAGGTACCCCAGCGGTTCTCAGCCGGTTTTGGTTCGTACGTGTGTGGATCTCAATGACACACCGAACTCTATTATGTACGTTTCACGTATTGAATTGTTTATGCCCCGGGAATAGTAACAGTAAGACTACCACATTCGTTCAAGACACTCACGTCACTACTTTTACGATTGAAGTTTACGAAACTCCGTCCTACCAAGGGACGGACCTAGAAGTAGACTCTTCAACCAAAAGTCCCGAAGAGGATTAGTTGGGACACCTGACACCGGGCGGTCCGAGGAGACAGGTACCCTAAGAAGTCCGTTCTTTTGACCTCACCCAACGGTAAGGGAAGAGGTCCCCGAAGGGCTGGGTTCCTAGTTTGGAAGGAGAGGACGTAACGTCCGTCTAAGAATGGTAGACTCGGTGGTCCCTTCGGGGAGCACCCTAGTACTTAACCCGCCTTTTTCGAGCCGGTGGGACGCCCGACTTGTGTCATTCTGGAAGGTCAAGGGGTCAGTCGACACCCTAGACCCACCGAAGGATCTTACTCTTGTTTTCTTGTGCCGCGAAGAGTAGGTGTGCCGAAGGCAAGGTGCGCCCTGCGCGGCTGCCATCCAAACCTACACGGCACGAAGTTAGGTGTGCGTCGCCAATTTCTGTCTCTCACCCGACATCTGCACCGACCCAGTGCCCTCCTGTCAGTGGCGTAGTGACCGGCTGCGGTCCCCCCTTTCGCTCGCAGGTCGGTGCGGTCCGCGCCCGTGAGTCGTCGAGTAAGCAGAGTGACACCGGGGTCTGTGGCGTTCCGCCGAAGAGTCAGGGGTGACTGCGGTCCCGCCCCCGCGGGAACGGCGCCCTCAGGACCGACAGAGGTGTAGACATAAGAGCCCTAGGTCGAGTGGCCCCTCGGGTCCTGCGTCTGCCGTGACTGGGTCCGTTTCGTAGCACCTCAGCCCTGGGGACCCACCTCAGACCGAGACGGTGGACTGAAACCCGCTCAAAGATTTTAACGAGACTTTGAGTGGGCCTCACGTTTTGTCTGGACACAGTCGAAGCCGGTTACTGAGGATACTCCTCTTTTCATCCACTTCTTTATCACAGTCTAAACTGTCTTTGAACGGACCTTACACCCTCCGTAAGTTAGTTACCGTCGAGAGTGACGTCCTTGGGTTCCCGGCACTACCCTGGTCTCTGCGGCGGACGAAGACTCTAGTTGTCGACATTGGGTCCCGTAGGCCACTCCGGGAAGGGACGGAGGGTGGAGTCGGTATACAAGTCAGGAAGTAGTTTGTGATTGACTCGTGGATGATTCACGAGGTGTGACGTAGACCTCGTCCCCTATTTCTGGCGGCGCCGGGACCGGAGTGTAACGGGTGGAGGGTCGCCCTCTCCGGCGACTTCAGGTGGCGCCCCTCGGACTGTCTCCTCGCTCGTAGAGGGGCTCCTGTCGACCTCTTTTCCGGGCGTCGCGTCCCCTGCGCCCTCCTCCTTTCTCCGAGACTCTCCAATTCGGTTCCAGTGTGTCGACCGGACCGCTGCCGGTCGGGGGCTTTTCGTCTGCGCACAGACGGAGGGTTGCGGGTGCCCCGGTGCCCCGAGTGTCTGCTTGAAGTAAACAGAGGTTCCGTCCCCAAACGAGTCGTAGAGGGACTGGCCAGTGCCCTATCACCCGGTGAACTTCTGGTCCCGGTGTAGGGAAAGAAATATAAGGGAGTCCCGGAGTGAGGCCCAAGCCTTGTATCATAACTTGGACTTAATCGCTCAGTTACCGTGAGTGTCGCCAGCTGACTGAATAACTTCTAGTAAAAAAAATCGTCGTCCTGTCCCTGTCTTGGGTTCAGGAGACTGACACGGGGATCCGAAGGGAGAGGTTACGACTGTCTTCCCTACTTTTTAGTCGCTGGGTTTTCCCTTACCGGGGCGGATCCGGATCTCAGGGAGAAAAGGTAGGTGATGTCGAACAGGTTTTTTGTTCTCTTCGTCACCAAAGGGACCACCAGGTCACCAATTTTTAGACGGCCGATTATGTCCCCTGCACCCAAGGTAGGGACCAGTTCCTTCTAGGGTGAACGGCGCCTTGTCGATTCGGGCTCGAGGCGTTGTCGACTTCGAGTGCGAGGACTCCTGGGGACGCGGTGTCGTTCTGCTCAGCGGTGTTCTCGTTGCCTCTGTGGCGTGTCGGTTTCTATTCCTGTACGCATTCGTTTATTTCAAATTTATTCATTTGTCTTTCTCTCCTCGGTTATGGGTCCGAGATATTTTGAGTCGAGGAGACGAAAGAGGAATTAAGAGAGGGGACTGAGAAAGGGGCGAGAGAGAGAGTGGGAGGGGAGGTGGAGAGACGGAGGAGACCAAGAAACGAAGGGAGAGGGGAGCAAAAGAGAAAGAGGAGAGAAGGGTAGAGGTGGAAGGAGAGGGGGGAGAGGGAGTGCGGGGAGAAAGACGGAGATATGTATACACGTATATAAGCATAGATAGTTACGTATATTTATAGTTTATATATGTGCACACACACACACGTGCGCGATAGTGAAGCACAGGATAAGAAACTCTGAATATATATATGCATATATATTCGGGTGTATATGCACATACATAGGTATAGGCACATGTATACCACTTCGGGATTCTTTCTGATATCCTCGAGGTCCCCTCCTCATAGTCCCCTAAATTTTTATACGCTTCACGCTTTAAGTTTTCACTAAGGGACCAGCGGTGGGAACAAAGGTGCCTCGTACAATACTGAGGTAGAGTGGTCGTCTCCCGTCCGATCCTGCCGGTCTCGTAGGTTCAGGGCGCCTGTTCTGAAATTAGGGCGGAACTACCTAAACCCAAAAACACCCCAAAAAGGGGGGATGGGGGTGTTTCCTCCTCTTTTTTCGCGGTCTCGATTTTATGAAAGGGTTTAATAGGGTGGACCAAGAATCTCTCGGCAGTTATCATGTCAACGAACAATTATCCATTTCCCACCTTCACAAATGCTCTTAGTTCTAGGAAAGAGACACAGGTCTAAGACTTTGGAGAACGGATTCCTCACCGTACTAATTAATCGACCAGGGTTCCTTTCTTTCGACACTAATATAGAAATTAAAATCTTTAACCTTGACTTCCCTGGGACTGTTAGTAGCAACCTGACTTCTGATCTTTTCAAACCGACTGTAACGTGTCACCTAGCCCCGATACCACCTGTGAGTGGATCGACGATTTACCATCTCTCAGATCTAATATAATAAAAAGAAATTTCTCACACGTCAAAATACGGTCGTCCGTCAATTCAATGAGGGCCTAGCAGAACTAAGTCAACTCTACACCAAAACGTAAAACAATCTTAGGCAGATCCCAAAGGGAGTGAGGTCTTAAACTAGGAATAAGGTTTTTGTACCGGAAAACTACAGAGTTGACTTAAGGGACCCAAAAGTACTGTAGTGTAGAGAGTCTTCCCAACTTTCGGGTGTACAGGTTCGTGACACACGGGAGCTCTCAGTGACGAGTCGAGAGTCGGGGACCCCATGAGAAGAGACGGTCCGGAAGGACTCAGTGGGACGTGTGCAATCGTTTCGTCATAAGTCCGTTTCTGGACTCTCAGAGAGACAAAGACTTTGAGGAAAAGAGGTTACAAGAGGAGAGATCCTGGGACGGGGGATTTAGGGTCAGTGGAATCCTCGGGTTTACGGCTATAGACAAAGGAGACGAACCGTTCTGAAGACAAAGGACAAACCCGAAGGAGACCGGTCGGTCTGGGGATACCTCTAATTGACACTATTACACTATTAATACGTTTCGTATCTCGTTTCATTATCTCATTTAGGATATACCACACAATAAAAACAAGTAAGAAAACGTTTACAAATTTACAACAAGTCTCTTGCCTTTTATTACATATTAGAAGGACCCGGTACACACTTTTTTGTCCTTTATAGAAGGTTTATATTCATAGTAAAAAGACTCAACAAATTCCAAGACCTTTTAGTTCACCAGGGCGTCCTTGTTACCTCTCAAACTACAGGTAGGGTGTGAATCGTCCGAGGACTGAGCTTGTAAGAGAGTGAACAATGACTATTTGTGAGACATGAAGCACGGGTGAGAAGATGAGAGCAGATTCTGACGAGCCGGGGAGACTCGCGACTCTGGTCAAAATAAGTACAAACAGAGAGAATACCTGTCACCGTCTCGTGTGTCATCCAAGTGAGTTTATAAGAATTTTACAAAATTAGTTTATTTTTTTAAAAGTGTGTTCTTTTGCATTTGACCGTAATGCGTGTATGGTACGGTTTCGTTATACGACATCCTCACCGCTTCGTTAGTAGGGGACTGGCCGAGGTGAATGATGACTTGCGTCTGATTCGTCACCCCTCCGGACCCTACTAGCGCTAGACCAAAGGTTGGGATCGAAGGTCGACAGAAGACTTACTTACTGGAACTCATAAATAAGAATTATAACTCTTATAATTATAAATATCTTAAAAAGTAAAGAATTATTAACTTTCAGTTCCGATACCAAAAAGGTCCTCAGTACATACCTACACTCTCAACCTGATATTTCTTTCGACTCGTGACTTCTTAACTACGAAAACTTGACACCACAACCTCTTGAGAACTCTCAGGGAACCTGACGTTCCTCTAGGTTGGTCAGGTAGGATTTCCTCTAGTCAGGACCCACAAGTAACCTCCCTGACTACAACTTCGACTTTGAGGTTATGAAACCGGTGGACTACTCCTCTCGACTGAGTAAACTCTTCTCTGGGACTACGACCCTCCGTAACCCCCGTCCTCCTCTTCCCCTGCTGTCTCCTACTCTACCAACCTACCGTAGTGTCTGAGATACCTGTACCCAAAAGGTCTACCACTACCTGTCCCTCCGAACCCACATGAGACCCTCAACCACTACCTGTCCCTCCGGACCGCACGACGTCAAGTACCCCAGTGTTTCTCAGTCTGTACTGACACGTTGACTTGACTTGACTTATTAAATTTCTATAATCAGTAATAATAATTAGTTATATTGTTACAAGACTTGAAGTCAAAGAATAGGCATTCTTTCTTTATTACTGACGATGGAGGATCACAGAAAACGTTTCTACTATTTCTTTATTGTGTCAATTTCAGAGATGGTGTCTAAGAAGTGCCATGTAACACCTTTAAGTTAAGTGTACTAAGGTGACTAAGTTAGTTGGCAATCAATTGAGACCTAAAAATACAAGGGGTCATTCAAACCGACTGTAATGTGTCATCTACCCCCGATGGCACCTGTAAGTGGATACTATAGTAGACAGGTTGGTAGAGAAAACCTCTTAAAGGGGTTAAGGGGTTAACGAAGAAAGTAAGTACACTCAAAGGACACAATAAGTTCCAGGGTACTTTTCATTCAAGACTCTACTCTAATCTTCCCGTTCCGGAACTAATCCCTTTTTACGGATACTCCCTTTTGCACCTCCCTCTGTCTCCCACGACCTTCTGGAAGAACAGTCCGGTTCTACGTCCAGGTTTGAAACACTTCTCCTCTTACCCCGTCCCCGGCTCCCCTCTTCGTCCCACCCTATCAGAACCTGACGTCACAAGTCGTTCGGACTACCTCTTATGAACGTGGTTTCATTGGGTAGTCTCCCCAGAGCGCAGAGGGTCTTTGTCGGGTAGTGTCTTAGGACAGTTCAGGTCAGTTGTGTGTCAAATATGTCCCACCGGGTTAAGTGGGTCAATTGAGACTCAAAGTCTATTTGTTACTTGAGAAACACGTACGAGTCAGTGAGTCAGTGCAGACTGAACAAACGCTGGAGTACCGGACGTCGGGTGGTCCGAGAAGACAGGTACCCTAAATGGTCCGTTCTTGCCCCACCCAAAGTAAAGGAGATGGTCCCTTAGAAGGGTTGGGTCCCTAGTTTGGACACAGAGGACGTAACTGTCTACCTAAGAAATGGTGACTCGGTGGACCCTTCGGGTTAAAAATCATACAGGGTTTATAATGTACCCGTAGGGTATGAAAGTAGACGATTTAGACCGAGGGGATTCGAGTATTCCTGGACCCGAGTCACTCTTGTGCCACTGCCTAGAGTCGCGCGTCGGCGACTCTGGTACCCAGTTAGTGTGAGGGTGTTCCCTAGAAACTCCGTGTACAAGTGCCGACGGCGTTGTGAGATCCGGGGAAGGTCGTCTAAGAAAAAGAGGTTGTGATCAAACTCAACACGAAAATAACAGACGTTGGGTCTCTCAGGACTGACTAACTACGTCAATAGTTGAGTACATGTTGTTTGATGGGGGTTGAGACACCATATTATGTCTTTGGTAAAATAATACGACCACTTAAGCCACCCACCACTTAATCCTATCTAAAATCCCCGTATAGGATAGGGACGAGGTATTCCAGACTTCGGAGTAGACCCTACGTCTATAGTTTCCTACGTGTACACCTACTTCCCGACTCAGTAGGACTCCGAAGAGGTGAGCACCCAAACCACGGGTCCTACCCCACAGGACTTCAGACCCGAGTCGACCTCGACATTCGGAAGTGTGCAGAAGTGTGCACCGAACTCAAGAATGTTGTGTCGACGGAGTCCCTTCGACCCCAAAAATCGACCACGAAACCCAAGGCTCGTACTAATAAATCCAATTATTCCGTCTTCGACGTGCCAAAAAACATTGAATCGGAGTCTTAAGTATGTCGGAGTCGACGTCGACATAAGATGGACAGTTTCGTCAGTGTCGGTGGGTCCATGTTCCTCTTTCCGGGAACTGGAGTCGAAAACTACACTTTCTTAAATGTCAGCACAAAAAGTGGCCGGTGTGAGTACTCGACTGGTTCGACTCTTACAGTGAAATTTTTTGGGTGGAAGTCTGGAAGGAGACATTCCTTGAAACCGAATGAGCGTTTCATTTTAGAGTTTATGAATAACTCAGTCACCGTATTGTAAGAAAAGGCTCATAGGTAAGTCTAGAAGGAACCCTCGGGTCGTTCTGAGAAGGACGTGAGAAGGAACTGATTTAGAAACTAATTTTTACATTCGTTGACGTATTGTGCCACCCCTGTAGTCTTGTTCTCATAAAAGAGACATCTGTCTCTGGAGGTTGAGGTAGTTAATAAGAGACAGCAAACGACATTTCGACGCCTATCTCCGACGCTGTCGACACTCCCACACGTCGTCCTCTTATTCTTGTCGAGAAGAGTAGAAGTTTCCAGAACCCGTGTAGTTGCGAGTAAGAGTACTAGTTCAAAGATTTCTAAAAACCGTCGGGCCTATAGTCATTATCTCTCAACTGTCTCTTCGTAAAGAAGTGACCTACTACACACGTGTCGAAGTATTGATTTTTACTTTACTTTGGGATACCCGGGGAAATCTTTCGTCTGTACCAAAATTTAAGGAAAAAAAGGTGAAGAGAGAACCCGTTCTGTAAACTGAAGCGTCAGAGACAAAACAGGGACTCTTCGACGTAACGTTAGCATTGAGAACTCAAGCATACTCCCAAAACTATCATGGACACTTTATTTCGTCGGTCTTGTGACGTATCACCCCATAATTCTACTTGACACCTAATCTTTAAAGTCCCCTGTGTCCCCACTAGTTTGGAGTCAAGGACACTGGTCGATGGTATCGACCAATTCCCCCACGGGCCAGACCCGTCCCCCTTGGTCTGTTAGCCTTTGGTTCAGGGTCCATTCCTCGAAACACAGTCGTCGAAGGAGACCGATCGGTCGCGCACGAGCCACATGTAGACAATGTCCCCCCTAGTATTATTGGTGGTGGTGGAAGGATGGAGTGTCCCAATAAAACTTATAATGAATTCTCCCATCCATAATTTCACGAAACATTTACAATTTTATAGTTTTTAACCAGAACGGAGCGTTCGTTACACAACGGGTACCTGGTAGTCTCGACCGTAGTGGACCCTCGAAGAATCTTTTCGCCTGAGAGTTCGGAGTAGGGTTGGGATGAATTAATCGTGACTGTCAAATTGTTCTGGGGGTCTACTGAGGAGACGCACAATCACACACTTTCCGTCACCAGACATTCTCATGTGTAAGACTACTTTATTTTTGTTCCGTCGAATTTCCGTTCCGTTGGGCACCCGTTGTACTTTCCCAGATCATTATTAATTTTCGGGTCAAAGGTTCCCATAGTTAATCTTCTTTTGGCTGTCCCGATCAATTGCCTTCTTAAGGGTCTCCCGTACACCAAAACTTGTTCGCGAAGTCAGAATAGTGGGTTCTCGGAGGCACCCTTCCTCACCATATTAGAGAGACGGGACGGACGTATCAACTCGGAACCGGTTTGTTAGCGAAAAGGGTGGAGTTACTAGTTCCGTGGAGTACCAAGAGACCCGAGTGACACGGGTGACGTCGGTTCGGTTCTACCAGGGGACACCCAGCCAAGTTCTGCCGGACGCCATATCCATAGATCGAGAGGACCATGAAGTAAGTGAGGGGCTAGCATTGGAATAGGTAAAAGGAGCGAAAACCCCAAGTTCACAGAGGAGGTGTCGTGACACTCGAGGTGTTCCAGTTCCTGTCGTAGGGACAGAAGAGGGACTAAGGGTCGACAGTCGTGTCACGACGTCCTTCGGAATCGGTCCCCGATGCCTTCCTCTTCCAGGAGTAAGACGACCCTAGGTCCTACACGGGGAAAGGGAGGAATGTGCCCGAAGTCACGAAGACTAAGGGAAGGTGTATGAGTAGAGTTTTTCAAGACTAAGAAATGGACACGATTCCGAGACCTAAGTAAAATTTACGTCCATGAAATACTTGTATGAAGATGACTCCGAAGACATAGGAAGTCAAGTCAAGTCAAGTCAAGTCAGGTCAGGTCAGCGAGTAAGCACAGACTGAGAAACACTGGGGTACCTGATGTCGTGTGGTCCGGAGGGACAGGTAATGGTTGAGGTCCTCAAATGAGTTTGAGTACAGGTAACTCAGCCACTACGGTAGGTCGGTAGAGTAGGAGACAACAGGGGAAAAGGAGGACGGGGATTAGGGAGGGTCGTAGTCGCAGAAAGGTTTACTCAGTCGAGAAGCGTACTCCACCGGTTTTATGACCTCAAAGTCGAAGTCGTAGTCAGGAAGGTTACTTATAAGTCCTGACTAGAGGAAATCCTACCT
Organism: Capra ibex; assembly: GCA_006410555.1. NCBI lineage: Eukaryota > Metazoa > Chordata > Mammalia > Artiodactyla > Bovidae > Capra > Capra ibex. Next base: position 7,228,873 of record SJYO01038983.1, on the reverse strand, counting down.
GACCAACCTAGAGGAACGTCAGGTTCCCTGAGAGTTCTCAGAAGAGGTTGTGGTGTCAAGTTTTCGTAGTTAAGAAGTCGTGAGTCGAAAGAAATATCAGGTTGAGAGTATAGGTATGTATTCATGACATAGGAATTAGTACAACAAAAGTCCCAAATCAATTCTTTTTAATGAGATACATAAAGTTGTTCTCAGATTTATACGTCAAAAACTACTGTTTTAACGATCTTTTAACCTCACGTTTCCCCCTTCCACTACAATGAATGTACTCCTTGACGTTTTTTTTTTTTTTTTTTCTGGGACGTTTGTGGAAATTACTGATTACGACTCGTGGAAAAGTACACGAACGATAAACGTATAGAATCCTGTTTACAAATGAGTTTAGGAAACGGGTAAAAATTTCATGCAGTAAACGGAAATATAACAACTCAAGATTCTCAAGAAGTGTATAAGACCTAAATCCCATACCTAAATATAAAGTATATACTAAATGTTTAGAAAAGAAGGTAAGACAACGACCAGAAAAATGAAAGAACTACGACAGGAAACTTCGTGTTTTCAAAGATTAGAACTACTTCAGGTGAAAGAGACAAATAAAAAAGACGTACACAAAACCACAGTATAGATTTTGTTGTAACGGACTAGATTCTCGTATTCCTAAATTCGGAGACAAAAGAAGATTCTGGAAATATCATGTGTTGAGGATGTAAATCTAGAAACTAGGCAAAACTTAATTAAAAACATATACTACACTCTATCCCTTTTTTTACAAGTTAAAGTAGTAAAAGTACACCTATCGATCAACAGGGTCGTGGTAAACACCTTTTCAGTTAAAAGGAAGGTAATTTAATAGAACCGTAGTAACAGTTTTTAGTCAAATGGTATTTCCAAATAGAGACCTGAGAGTCAAGATAAGGTGACTAGATACAGACAGAAACACAGTTATGGTACAACAAGACTAATGACATCGGAACAGGACAAAACTTTAACCCTTCATACGGAAGAGATTTAATAAAAAGTTTTTTTCTTTTTTTCTACCAAACAGAATATTATGATATACTCAAAAATTGTTTGAATTCACGAAGAGGGCACGAATGTGACATGACACAGATAGAGAGGTCATTTCGTTTATGAAATATCATGACACGAGTAATACTACAAACATAAGACTAATCTTCTAGTAAAGAACTTCTGTCCCGTGTATAAACTAAATCGAGACATAAAGGTTACGATCTTATTTTAAACCGGGTTTGGTCCGGTTTGACTAAACCGGGTTTAGTCACTAGTTTAAAGGTAACAAGTCATGGGATGGTATATGATATATTGTCGTAATTTAAAGAAAGCGGTAGCCACTGAGTTCTTACAATGACTGAATTGACGAAGTAGAGTTCATGAACTGTCTGTTCGTCTTTTTCTTCCGTGTCTCCGGACTCTGGACAAGACCGTGACAGTGTCTTACGACAATGCTTGTGGGACTCTGGGAGACTCAGACGAAGACCAAGAATAAGATGTGTAATCCCCACTTTAGACGATAAGTGCAGGACACTGTCAAGTAAAATACACAGTCGAACCGACCCGGTACCAGGGGTCTATTAACCAGAAGTAGGAGACCTGAGAAAAAAGCATACACTCACAAAAAACATACACTAATTATAAATTTAGACCTGAAACTCATTTCGTCGAACAGGAGGTATTACACTTACCCGGATTAGGATAGTCGCCTTCCGAAATCATCTTATTGTGTCTGGGGAGGACTTGTTCCTCACGTCGTCTTCTGTCGGAGGCCTGAACCCGGTTCTGCGACTGAGAATGGGCGCAGAGTCAGACGACCGGATGTCACGTCTCAAACCTGAGTAGTCGGAGTCACTGGTATACTCTGTTTTAAGGAGTTTTATTTAAAGAGAGAAATATACATATATCTGTGTATGCTATTCTCTATGTATAGAGAATAACCCAGACAAAGGAACCTCTTGGGACTGATTATGTATTCTTACAAAAGGTGGTAATACCTTTTGTCTTACCTTCAAGGAATTCTTTGATTTTTATCTTGATGGCATACTAGGTCGTTAGGGTAAAGACCCGTATTTCGTCTTTTCTGTTTTTGACATTAACCTTTTCTATGGACGTGGGCCGACAAACGTCGTCGTGCTAAATGTTATCGGTCCTATACGGCGTTGGACAGGTAGTTGTCTACCTACCTGTCTCTTCTACGCCACACGTCTGTGGTACCTCATAATGAGTCGGTGTTTTTTTTTCTTACTTTATAACGGTCAACGTTGTTGTGTCTTCTTGGATCTCTTATAGTAGTATATTCCAATCCGTCTTTCTCTTTCACCTTCCGGAGTCAGTACAAGCTGAGAAACACTGGGGTATCTGATATGTCAGACACCTTAAGACGTCCGGTCTCATGACCTCGTCCATCGGAAACGGAAGAGGTCCCCTAGAAGGGTTGGGTCCCTAGCTTGGGTCCAGAGGGCTTAACGTCCACCTCAGAAATAGTCGACTTGGTGGTCCCTTCGGGTTCTTATGACCTCACCCATCGGATAGGGAAGAGGTCTCCTAGAATCCGTCTGTCTCTTTCTGTTTATAATATTCTATAGTGTATATACACTTTAATTTTTTTTTTATTGCGTTTACTTAAATAAATGTTTTGTTCGTCTGAGTACCTGTATCTTTTGTTCGAATACCAATGGGTTCACCCCCCTCCATATTTAATCCTTAAACCCTGATTGTGTATATGTGATGATACGTATTTTATTCGTTGTTCCTGGATGACATATCGTGTCCCTTGAGAAGAGGTATAACAGATTATTGGATATACCCTTTTCTTGGACTTTTCTTAAAATACATAAAAGTGACACGACATGTAGAGTTTGATTGTGTCGTAATATGTAGCTGACACTAAGTTAAAATTTTTCTTAGAAAAAGTAGCCGTATATGAAATCGAGATAGAACGACGATTCTCCATCTAACAAACCCCCTTCACAAGTCTTTTACTCGGGTAACCGGGGAGGTGTTCGTCTCGTTACATAAGAAAAACCGTCCTACCGCCCACACCCTATAGACCACCTACTATGACTGCTACTATCGACGGGTGTAAATAACTCATGAATGAGAAACTGTCGCAACACGATTCGCAAACATAGTAGTCAGACACATTACCTACGCCAACTCCCACAGTACAGTGTCACTGTTGAAAGGCTTGTGTCGGGAGTCGACGTTTCTCAGTATGTAGGAAACCTCTCCCCTATTTGAAGAAGGTTATTTCCCAGTTACGTCCTCTGGGGTTGAGGGAGGGACATAAAGTTCTGTTGAGACTTCCCGGAGGGTCGAAGTCTCGTAGGACATTCTCACCGACCTCGGACATTCTGACATGACGTCGGGTCGAGAGGTAGACAGGTCTGGACGAACACAGAGCGAAGAGGTGTTCACAGTCAGGGGTTGAAGGACGGACGAGTAGGAGTAGAGTCCTGGAGAAGAGTTTCTTGGACTAGACGTTGTCAGGAGAACATTCCTAATTTGCCTTCTTAGGTGTTTTTCTCGAAACTGGCTCGGGGGGGACTGTCTCTCATCCGTAAGTTTGTTACTTTAATGAGTAACAACAACCTCATATCAACCGGATGTTACAACACAATTAAGGAGGACATGTCGTTTTGCTTGATTGTATTGTAACGTCTGGTCGATATGAGGTTATTGTTAATTATTAGGTTTTTTCTAATAAAGTTTTTTAATTAGGTTTTTCTCCCCTATATATATATACATATATATGCATATATAGGGGAGAAAAAAACCTAAAGGAAGGGTAAATCTAATGGTGTCTCGTAACTCATCTCAGGGGACACGATATGTCATCCAAAAGTGATCAATAAATAATTTATCTTATATTCACAGCTAAAGTTAGAGGGTTAAGTAGGGTGGTGGAAAGGAGGAACCATAGGTATACAAACTAGAGATGTAGACACAGACATAAAGACGAAACATTAATTCTAGTACTGGTTGGATCTATCGTATAAGTTTTCGTCTCTGTAATGAAACGGTTGTTTCCAGGTAGATCAGTTCCGATACCAAAAAGGTCACCAGTACATACCTACACTCTCAACTTGACACTTCTTTCGACTCGCGGCTTCTTAACTACGAAAACTTGACACCATAACCTCTTCTGAGAAATCTCAGGGAACCTGACGTTCTCTAGGTTGGTCAGGTAGGATTTCCTCTAGTCAGGATCCACAAGAAACCTTCCTGACTACGATTTCGACTTTGAGGTCATGAAACCGGTGGAGTACCCTTCTCAACTGAGTAACCTTTTCTGAGACTACGACCCTCCCTAATCCCCGTCGTCCTCTTCCCCTACTGTCTCCTACTCTACCGACCTACCGTAGTGGCTGAACTACGTGTACTCAAACTCACTAGAGACCCTAAACCACTACCTGTCCCTCCGGACCGCACGACGCTAAGTACCCCAGCGTTTCTCAGCCTGTGTTGACTCGCTGACTTGACTTCACTTGACTATGGTAAAAAGATCTAAGGTGACGACGACGACGATTCAGTAAAGTCAGCACAGGTTGAGACACGCTGGGGTATCTGGCGTCAGGTGGTCCGAGGGGGCAGGGACCCTAAGAGGTCCGTTCTTGTGACCTCACCCAACGGTAAAGGAAGAAGTTTCGTACTTTCACTTTTCACTTTCACTTCAGCAAGTCAGTACAGGCTGAGAATCGTTGGGGTACCTGACGTCGGATGGTCCGAGGAGGAAGGTACCCTAAAAGGTCCGTTCTCATGACCTCACCCCACGGCAGCGGAAGAGGTGATCTAAGGTGTATATAAGTGCTTAATCAAAAAGAGAAAGACTGAATCAAGTGAGACATACTGTAGGAGATCTAGGTAGGTATGGAGGTGCTTACTGGGTCGAAGTAAGGGAGATAGCGACTCATTATCAGGTGACACTTACGGTGTAGAAGTAGGGAAGGAATTTTTTGTTACTCTAATAATAGTTGGTGGGGTTTTTACATGACAGGGATGGGACGTGAAATGTCTACTTCTGTGACTTGAAGTCTGTCCAATTTAATGAGTTGGTTCTAGTGAGACATAATTTTAATTTCTACCTGAAACTTAAGGTCCCTACTGACAGAAGTTTTGAGACGAGTAAGTTCGAAGGAATGAAAAGGGTAAGAGGGGTGCTCGGTTACTTCAGAGTCTCACTGATTCGGTCACTCTCCATCCAGTGTGTTGTTGGGACGGACGGAGTCTTTGTTCAGACCGGGGACTCACTGATTCAGAGTAAAGAGAATTGTTTAGAAATGTGTTACAGGAAATTTTTTATCCTATGAACCAGAAAGTGAGGTGAATACAAGTAGTTTAGCGCAACGAAAGTCATCAATGTTTGAAAATACTGAAAAAAGACCAATAATGACTATTATACGAAAAGGAAGTCACGGAACCATCAATTTGAGTGTACAATGATAGATAGACCGGAGAATCATCTTACCCTAGCAAATGTGTTAGACAAAGAACATGTCGCAAATAAAGGACCTGGTCGAAACCTAATTAATATTACGGACACAAATACAAGAATACCCATGACAAGATTTTAGTAAAAATTCAGTCAATAATTTTTGTTATCTACTGTATTTCTACCAACAAGAACATAAAAAATACTTTTTAGAGGAGTAAATTTTAAGGTTTCAAGATTGAGTTCCTGTCTTTAATTAAAACACCTAACTTCAACCCCTATTGAATGCCTAAGATTGTTTCTATTTATTTTGTAATAATAAAAAGGATTTTTTTTTTAGACACGAATAGGAATAATCCGATAGGACGGGAAAATCCCCGAAGGGTCCACCACGATCACCATTTCTTGAGTGGACGGTTACGTCCTCTGTATTCTCTACCCCCAAGTTAGGGGCCCAGCCCTTCTAGGGGACCTCCTCCCGTTCAGTTGGGCGAGATCACAAGAACGGACTTCATAGGGTACCTGGCTCCTCGGACCTTCTGATGTCAGGAACCCCAATGTTTCCCGGACTGTACTGATTTCACTGAGTCATGACGGAAGAAAGTTTGTCAGTAAGATCTCTGATATTGGTTTACGATCTAGACCTCCTTCCATATACCGTCCACCTCTGACGTAACACGTTCGTTTCATGTTTTGTTCGGACGTAACCTCCACTTGACGTTCATTCGCCGTTTAACCTTTGGTGGTCGTTTCTACCCTTCGTTTCGTCTCACCTGCTTTTTGTCAGTCCTTTTTGTCTTTTAGTCTTTGCACTTTCAGGCCGGGCTTGTAGACCCTGACAAGGTCCTCCTTCCAAAGCGACGTAGGTCTCGTTTTATACTCCCTTGTCCATTCTTACGAGTTCTGTAGCAGGGACTTTTCCTGAACCTTGTGTTGAAATATCTTCGTGGATATTTTCCAGTTTCTAGGATCTGTGAGTGATATTTTTTTTTTTTTTTTAGAACTTGGTCCTTAGTTTAAATTAAGGAGTGTACTATAAATGACCTATGAGGCGAAGTACCGGAGACAGAAACTCCTCGAGCGTCAGGTGGCATGATCCTCGCCTCTACCGTCACCTTTCCTACAAAAGTCACATTGTTGCTTGACAATGTGTTTTCTGATCTTTTCTGACTTCGGTGATCTTTCTGACTCCGACGATATCTTTCACACCAAGTAGGACGGGTCCTTTTAGGACCTTCCGAGGTGTCTCCTCTACTGTAAACTTGTCCTGGAACTTCTTATTATCCTCGGTTCCTCTTAAAACTCTCTGATCTGCTAGAAGATTCCCCCCTTTTTTTCTGCGTACGAAAATGAACGAAAAGAGGTCGCACACCTCCCGTGAGACGCTCCTTATTAGGGGTGCAGCAGAACGTCACCTAGCCCCGTGAACCACAAAAGGCATAAAGTTGTGGACGTCTTGAGGGATATCTGAGTTCGTGAAGTGGGAAACTTTTCGAACAGTGCCCCATTTTCTTTACCAGGAAACTCAAGTGTTCAGTATTTTGGGGCTCTTCGTCGCACGTACACCCTTCCGTCGGATCCGAGTCACCTCGATGTGCCCCCTTTGTCTACGACACGACAGAGTCTGACACCCGGTCAGGACTCTCCAACGGCTCTTTGCCGAGGGAGCGGAGGCTTGGTGCAAGAAAAGGGGGACTCTACATTTCCTCTCGGGGTAGAGACTCGTGACCACCGCAAATACAGATCCAGTGTCCTTAAGATAGGAGTCCGAGGTTGTGACCGGTAAACTTCAGTCTGGATCTGCCGCCGAAGTACGACTACGGTGCCATGGGTGGCCCTCGAGACATGGGTCTCCTAGGTTGACGTAACGAAGTCTTCCTTCAAAATAGAAAGGGGTATGACGGCTTGTCTACCGTCGAAACGTAAACCCTTTGTAAACAGCGGTCCTACTTCAGTACGGAAAATCGTCAATACCAGAGTAATAAAAATTACTTATAACTACGGTACGAGGCTACATAGAATCTTTCTGGAACATTGAGGACCACCCCTACAGTGGACCGGAACTAGGGACCCTTCCTTGTAAAATTCCTTAAGTCTCCTTTACCTTTACTACGAAAGACGGGTAGAGACAATTATTGATCGACACCAATTCAACGGAAACTGTTCAGGAAGTCAATGAGTCTGATCGAGTCACACCCCTCACCCGTGGTGCCCTCCCCACCTACAGTCAAGAGTCCGTGACACTCGCGGAGGGAATGACAACTTTGGTCCCGCGAACCTGTGGGTCCCTAGCCCCACAAAACCCCCGGATAAGGTGAACCTTGAACCCCTTGGTTGACTTCTCGGTCCGTCGAAGTGGACGGTGAGACTCTGAATAGATAGTCTGTGTAATTTGGGACCTGTACTGGGAGGCCACTGTCTTTAGAGGGAGGGAGAAACTGACAAAGACTGTACGGTCCCAAGACGGGGAATCTTAGTAGACCTCTCCAAAAAAAAAAAATTATGGTTACAGTTCCTAGGGCGGGGTCTATAAGTCTAAGTCCAGAGCCCACCCCGGACTCTTTACGAGAGAATAAAATTTTTGAGGGACCTACTTAGGGTACCCGTCGATTACAACTCTTCGGAACGGGACCTTAGAGTATGAAAATATATTTCCTATGAAAATAGGTCAAAATACGGTCTTGTTTTTAAAAATGTAGTCAACTCTTGTGGTCGTTGTTTTTATAATAACTATTAACGAATTTCGCATGAACCGATCGTTAAATGTCAAATGACAGGAATTTTACCGGAGTCCGAGTCCCTCCATTTTATCGGGTGCCCCTTATTGGTCCAGAGACGGTACCTTGAGGCAGATTTTGTGGGTCCAAAAGATTAATAAACTCGAGTTGGGGAGAGTGATAAAGTGGGACCGAGGATTTAATGGTTCGGACAAAAGTCAATAGTCTGATAAACTCCGGGCACTCTGTAAATGTCGACCGGGAGGTGGTGGTCTGACTTAACTTTACAACTCCATTAATAGACTCATTAAGTCCGTTACGGCAAATAAAAAGGACTTAATGGACCTATTAATGGAGTTCGGATTATTCTACCTTTCTTCGGTCTCGGTGTAAGACTACCAAAATAACGGGGGAGTTGTTACGTAAGAATAAAATTTCCAGGACTAAACTTCTTTAATCGACACCTTTGCACCCAGGAGGAGTGAGTGGTGTCCTATGGGGTAGTTAGTAGACGCCCTCTACCGCCCACCGAGTCCTTGTGTCGGTAGCACAAGAGGTTCAGAGACCCTCAGCGGAGTCGATTACTCCACTGTCTCTCCTCCCGAAGACCCCCGACCCGCAAAGACGAAAAGACGAACTCGAAGCGGTGTAAAGAGAGACTTTGCCACAGTGAGTTGTGAGACGTGATCGACGAAAAAAGACCCGGACCCGGACCCGAGTGGCTGATTCACCTCGCGCAGTAGGGACGCCGTGCCGGAGCGGAAAGCGAAGTTCCGAGTACCTGCCTTTGGCCTCCCGAGGAAGGTCGATTTCCCTGTCCTTGGGAGGCGAAGCCGGCGACGGTGATAGCTCGGACAATTCTGCTGGTTTACACAGTGTCCTTCTCCACAGGCGGGGTAAAGGAGTCCTCCTAAGGGGGAGGACCACGAACCAGCAGAAAGACCTTGGAGCGAAGTAGTCAGTGAGGGAGGGGGAGTAGAGAGAAGTTCGAAACGAGAGGTGACCGAGGAAGGCAGGACGGGTGACTCCGCGATTCTGAGGAGGTGGAACATTCGTCTTTCGTTCCTTCGATTACTCCAACCCTCCTTCGTTCGGCATCGGCCTTCGGCCGTCTCACTGTCAGGGCCCTCTGCCCCTTCTTTTGCCCTCGGTCTTCCTGCCTCAGCCCAGTCTCGTCTGGCTGCGCTATTGTGCCTTCGGTTCGCTCTACGCTCAAAGGTCTCTTTGTACTGAACCACCTCTTCATTCACACCCAGACCTTAGCTTAGGACTGAGGAAGTGAAAGACCGACGCACTATTAGAAATTTTGTCACTACAATAATTTCGAGTGGGGGTTCCACAGTACTCTCACTTCGTTAAGTAACGTATCTTTTAATGGATCTCTCTAAAATACGATTAATAATGACAATAATAACATTTACCCTTCTCGACTGGTTGTTCTAATTTACGAAGAGACTTTAGTCTGACCTTCTCCATCAACCCCAAAAGATCAGAATAGTAAATTTGAAAAATCATATTTGGGGAAGGGTACTATGTTTTTTTGTAAAATATTTACCAGTTCTTATCAGTAAGTATATATACATATAATATATATACGTACCAACCAGTGGGTTGGTACAAGTTGAGAAACGTCGGAGTACCTGTCCGAGGAGACAGGTACTCCAAAAGGTCCGTTCTTATGACCTCACCCATCGGTAAGGGAAGAGGTCCCCTAGAAGGGTTGGGTCCCTAGTTTGGGTCCAGAAGACGAAACGTCCGTCTAAGAAGTGGTAGACTCGGTACTACGAAAGTAGACCTACTCTATTTTACAGAGTGGTTGCGGTATAGGTGTAACACCTTCTCCCGTTTACCTTTTTAATATGGGGAAGAGAAATTCCTATATTGGACCTTCAACGTGGGTGGTGAAGTTTAGTACGAGACAACCGGTCTAGAATAGATACACGGGTAAGGAACGACGTTACCTCCGACCGGTTACGTCGGAAATAAGGTACACCGGTCCTAGTACCGAAATTCCTGTTGTAAGTCTTTTGCTTCTAGTACCGTAGGCCAGGGTAGTGAAGTACCCTTTATCTACCCCTTTGTCACCTTTGTCACAGTCTGAAATAAAAAAACCGAGGTTTTAGTGACGTCTACCACTGACGTCGGTACTTTAATTTTCTGTGAATGAGGAACCTTCTTTTCAATACTGGTTGGATTTATCACATAAGTTTTCGTCTCTGCAATGAAACGGCTGATTCCAGGTAGATCAGTTCCGATACCAAAAAGGTCATCAGTACATACCTACACTCTCAACCTGACACTTCTTCCGACTCGCGTCTTCTTAACTACGAAAACTTGACACCACAACCTCTTCTGAGGACTCCCAGGAAACCTGACGTTCCTCTAGGTTGGTCAGGTAGGATTTTCTCTAGTTGGGACCCTAAAGAAACCTTCCTTACTGCGATTTCGACTTCGAGGTCATGAAACCGGTGGAGTACGCTTCTCGACTGAGTAACCTTTTCTCCCTCCCTACGACCCTCCCTAACCCCCGTCCTCCTCTTCCCCTGCTGGCTCCTACTCTACCGACCTACCGTAGTGCCTGAGCTACCAGCACTCAGACTCACTTGAAGCCCTCTACCACTACCTGTCCCTCCGGACCGCACAACGTTAAGTACCCCAGCGTTTCTCAGCCTGTGCTGACTCGCTGACTTGACTTTACTTGACTTGACTTGACTTTATTCTTTCCCACCGTCCCCTCCTGTCACTTCCCGAGGGGACCACCAAGTCACACTTTCTTGGGTAGACGTTACACGTCTGGACCCGAGTCGGACCCAGCCCTTCTGGGGGACCTCTTCCTTTACCGTTGGGTGAGGTCGTAAGAAACCTTTTAGGGTCCCTGTCTCCTCGGACCACCCGATTTTTCTCAGTCTGTACTGGCGCTGATTTGTTACTGTCGTTTATTGTTACTTTACTTCTCTCTTGTGGATCTAATGAGAAAACTCTTCAAAGGGTTACTTCTCTTCCTCTTCATCGGATCCTTGTCCTTTCAGTCCGACTTTCTTCCTTTTCGATTGGAAGTGACCAGAAAAACTTACACTTTCGAGTGTCATGCACATTGGAACGGATTAGGGTCCTGACTATTAGAGTAAAAGGGGTAATTGAGGGCGTAGTGAACTGTATATGGGGAGACGGAGTAGAGACTGATCAAATACGTACACAGAGTAAAGAGGATATCCGAGATTCGTGGAGTAAATAGAAAGATTGGGAATGGCGAAGATCATACTACGGAACGGGTTTCGACTGTAGAAAGAGTACATAGTGGAAGGAGGGATAACCAGAGCGAAAGTCAAATCAAGTCAAGTCAGCGAGTCAACACAGACTGAGAAACGCTGGGGTACTTAGTGTCGTGCGGTCCGGAGGGACAGGTAGTGGTTGAGGGCCTCAAGTGAGTCTGAGTGCAGGTAGCTCAGGCACTACGATAGGTCGGTAGAGTAGGAGACAGCAGGGGAAGAGGAGGACGGGGGTTAGGGAGGGTCGTAGTCTCAGAAAAGGTTACTCAGTTGAGAAGCGTACTCCACCGGTTTCATGACCTCAAAGTCGAAATCGTAGTAAGGGAGGTTTCTTTAGGGTCCCAACTAGAGAAAATCTTACCTGACCAACCTAGAGGAACGTCAGGTTCCCTGAGAGTTCTCAGAAGAGGTTGTGGTGTCAAGTTTTCGTAGTTAAGAAGCCGTGAGTCGAAAGAAGTGTCAGGTTGAGAGTGTAGGTATGTACTGGTGACCTCTTTGGTATCGGAACTGATTTGCCTGGAAACAACTGTTTCATTACAGAGACGAAAACTTATACGATAAATCCAACCAGTATTGAAAAGAAAGTTCCTCATTCGTAGAAAATTAAAGTACCGACGTCAGTGGTAGACGTCACTAAAACCTCGGGGGGTTTTTATTTCAGATTGTGACAAAGGTGACAAAGGGGTAGATAGAGCGAAATCAGACTTCGTTTTCTTTCTCGGATCACAAAGGGACGGGGAAAGTTGTCACATCTCTCAATTATCACGAGAAACTTGTTATGAGAAAGGTAGAACGCGAGTCTTACTTACGTCTTTTACTAACCAGTGTCTGGGGTCCCTACCCTCGTGGCAACGAGTCCTCGCTGTTCAACGATTGGACGTCTTTCTCACCCACTACCAAGAACGAAGAGTACTACGTACAAACAATTATTAAAACAGTCCGTCCAATATCTTAACTATTTAGACACGTTTTAGTATTTTGACCAATACTGAGAAAAAATTTTTTCTTCGTTCTGCAGTCTAGGACTCAAACTTTTAGTACCGAAATTTAGTCTAAAACAAAACTATATGTCCTTGTGTGTTCTAAATTAATTTCTCAATTTATAGAGAAGATGGGTTCTGTCAGATCGTATGACCTTTTATAAAACTTATGATACTTGTTTTCATGTTTAGGACCAGGATCACAATACTAGAACCCTTTCAGTGAATTAAACAGACCCGTAGATGAAAGAGTAGGAAGTTACCCCAATTTTTTGAGTAGAACGTACCAATAACACTGTATATTCCGATAACACACTTTCGCAATCAACGAGTGAGTACAGGTTACGAAACGTTGGGGTGTCTGAAATCGGACGGACCGAGGAGACAGGTGACTTAAGAGGTTAGGGTAGTAATCTTTTCTGTGACTACGACCCTTTTCGGTTGAGTGACCTTTTCTGGGGATACGACCCTTTCTGACTCCCGTCCTCCTCTTCCCCACAGTCTTCTACTCTACCAACCTGCCGTAACGGTTGAGTTACTGTACTCAACCTCGTTTGAGACCCTTCACCACTTCCAGTCCCTTCGGACCGTACGAGATTAGGTGCCCCCGTGTTTCTCAGTCTATGTTAAATCGCTGAGTTCTTGTTGTTTCCGATAATACTGTATATTCCGGTCACAGACAGTATTTAAGATACGTAAATAATAAAAAATTGTGATTTGACTCTCATAAACCTAAACCCCGATGTAAGTAGAAAAAGTTGGTTTAAATACTATAATAATACATCTGTGTCAATGTCAATCATCTTCTTTTCAGTATGAATACAGTCACTATTCGATAAATGTTTCTAATTAATTATTTACGGAGAGGAATCAGGTAGTCAGTAAAGTCCGTTTAATAACCCTTCTCGGTGTTATTAAGTATATTGTGTTGACCGTCAAATAGAAAGATAATTCACCCATTCCACCCCTCTACTATTAACCAAAGACCATCATCGAGATATCGAAAATTCGAGACGGAAACAAAGAATGAAACCGATTTCCTAGAAAATCCGAAAAATTTTGAATTTTATTCAGAGTCTCTGGGGTCAATTTTGATGACTAATCCAAACGTGTCTTTTGGAAAAAAGATTAGTGGTACAAGTGAAAGTATCAAATTTGTCCCGGTGGTTTTTACAGACAAATCTTTTTAAGTACTTTCCTACATGAATAAGTTTAACGAACGGTACAAATCTTCGTATCTAAAGAACCAACATTTAAAAACACATAAAGGGAGTAAGGTGCCAAATTTAACAGTACCTCTTAGTTATTTTATCGTTAGTATTTTTTTTTTCTCCTTTTTTTAGAAAAAAGATTTACGTCAATATTCCGTTTACAAAGTCTTACCGGTATTCGCTACCATAAAATTATTAAAACAACTCGGAATTCCATATCATAGTTTAAGACGAGTAAGAAAGGTCACCCCCTCTTTTGACCTCTTCCGTCTCCCTTTAACGAATGAACGGAGGGACGATAAGAAATTATTCCGTGACTGGGAACAGTTTCTTTTGTGTATATGGGTCCGTGTGTTTGTTCCTGGGGGGTAAATGGAATAAAAGATTAAATTTACTACCCTAGGCCAGTAAGTAGAAACAGTGTTAGGTGGTATGGCAGAACGTTCTCGTACAAAGGATTTGTTCGAGAGGAAAGTCGTAGTCGGTCCTTCCAATTCCAAATCTAGGACGCACTATCTCTAGGAAAAACATTAAGAGGGGTTTGTAGACAAGTCAGCGAGTAGTTGTAGACAGTGGGTAAAGATCCGAGTCGGGTCTGTTTCGATACAAAAAGATTGTGTGAGGTAAGGTTTAACAATGGTTCACTAAGGGTGAGTCTGACTAGAATGTGTCCCTAACTCTTCTACAGAATAACCTAGTTTAAGCAGAAGATGATTACCTCGTAGATGGGACGTCGGAACCGTTTTCGGGTTACCGAGTCACCTTCCCTTTAAGGAGTATTGTACGATTGTGAAAAGACTGAGTCTAACAATGTGACTCTTGAAAAGTAAAAGAAGTCACGAAACCCCAATCGTGTGTAACGGGATATGTACACACACAGAAATTGAATGGGATAAGTTCCGGTCTCCCAAACGAAACATTTCATTGACTTCATTCTTGTACTTTTTTGAAAAGACCCGAAGGGGTCCCCGAGGCACCATTTCCGAGACGGACGGTTACGTTCTCTGTAACCGTTATGTAGTTAGCTTAGGTCCAAGGTAGGGACCCAGCCCTTCTAGGGGACGTCTTCCTTTACCGTTGGGTGAGGTCAAAACAACGGACCCTTCGGGACATCTTTCACCTCGGACCACCCGATGTCAGGTACCCCAGTGTTTTCTCAGTCTGTACTGAGTCGCTGACCTGTCGTTGTTGTTTTACAAGAAATTGTGAACTGGGTTAACAAACGTACTTTTCTGTTCTTTACAACCGAATAAACCTTCCTGTAGCGTCTATTTTTGTGCGCCTTTCTGAACTTGACTCTAGAACCTTTACAGTGGAGATTCAGTTCATTGGAACCACCGAAATCAATTACTAGGACTCTGGAGTTTATGGATTACTCTTTTTACGTATGGAGTATCCTAATCTCACTTTTGACATGTACATGTAACGTACACTCCACGAACTGAGACACTGACCGTATATCATTTGTGGAGTCGGTCCCTATTGAGAACGATATAGGTGGTGGTAGGACTAGTCGTGACTTCGTCTTTCTGTGGTCCTTCCGGAAGGAGAAAACGAGGGTCGGAGGGAAAAAGGAAAGACAAGTCGGTCGTAAATGACTTACGGAGTATACTTGAGTTTATACACGGTTTATACTTAGATTATTTAAGGAACAGGAGTTCCTCGACAGAGGAATCATCACCTCTATGTATTTGGGTGTAAGATGAGTTTAGTCTATGATTATTTACGATATTTTAATATTCATTTCGAGGGGTGTCTTATAAACTTCTACAAAATTATGGTTTAGAGACAACCAGAATAATTCTGAAATTGACCCCGAGTAGAATGTACCATTTAATCCTTAAATTTGGGGTCCCGTCTTGGATGACCAATATTAAATCCAGTTACAAATATTACAGTTATCACGTTACTCCTCCTTCTCTTCCCAAAAGTGGAGACAAAGGTACATGTAATTTTTACTATTACTTCCGGGGGTCTGACTTGGTTTCCCTCGTTGACTTAATAAGAAAAAATAAAAGAAGTACTTCGACTTATATTCTTTTCTAAACTCTTTCGACGGTACTGAGTAATTCCGGTTAAACTGACTGTATCCATGGTTTATAATTACAATCTATATATTTACATAACTCTCTCTAAAATAATCTGTTCTCAAGGTGTCTGAGGCGAAAGGTAACAAAGGGTCCTTTCTCAGGGAAACCCTTAAGGCACGGCTACCAGCGATTCCCGGGGAAAACGTGTAATAGGTCCCTTTCTCGTTTACCGTGGCTCACGGGAAGTCTACCTATAGGGAGCCGACGACAGGGAAGTGCCCAGGGACAGGATCCCCGGGTTCAGAACACACCCTCTATTCACACAGTGTGGCTCCTGCACTGAGGCACACGACTCTACTCGTCTTTCTCTGGCTTAAGGACTCGTCTCCCCGACGTCGGTTGTCTCTGTAAGGTCCTCCTCCTTGGACGAAGGTCCCTCCCCGGCCCCGGGGACCGGTCCCCAATCAGGCCCCTCCCGACCCACGTCTTGGGTCCACCCCTCACCTCACTGACTCTGACCCTCCTTACCCGGTCTCCGACGAGTGGTTCTGTTGGGCGATCTTTACCCACTCTAGGTTCCGGGCAAGATCTCCGGGGAGATACCCGGTACTTCCGGTGGACAGGAGTGCCTCAAAATGTCCCGTACTTAAGGATCCGAAAAAGTTGGTTACAGTACATTGAAGGGAGGAAGTCGTCTGACTGTTTAATACAACGTATCGCAGAGACTTGAACGTAAAGGAAGTGAGATTTACCCCTTTTGTTACGGGTGGGGAGGGTCGTAGGTCCTTACACATACACGGAAAAGACCATGCGGAGGTAAGTAAAGAAACACCGACTCTCAATAAGTGATCCTTCACTATTCCTTTGTTTGGGTCCATACGTCTGGTGTGTACAGTGTGTACAAAGTCCTGTAGTGAGGTGAAGGCCCGTGTGGACCGTCCGTCTCCTGTGGGTCCTCAGGGACGACTCGTCGGTGGTTAAAATGTGCACTTTGACCCCCCGTAAACGGAGGGTGGGAAGTTGAGGGTGGTTGGAATTGTTTAGGACCGAGACGACTGAGGAGGGGGTCGGGTTGGGGGTGGCTACCCCTCGACTGTGTCCTCTTGGTTCAGTTCCTTTTTTATAATGACGTCCCTCCCCTTTCAGTACTGTTCACTGTAATTTTTTCTGGCCTAAAAAGTTCTACAAAAGTGAACAGAATTTTTTTTAATGTTTCCGTTTAGTCTATTGGTTTCTTACGTACCAGACACTCCCTCTTTTCATCCTTTAACTCAATCTTTTCCTATTCCTGACTGATTTGTGGTGAGACTTTTCTCTCTACGAAGATTTAGTCACCCAGAGTTCCGGTACAAAGGACTCTACGAGTATCTGCTTATATAAGGAAAGTGACTTTTAGCTGAATTCTGATCTTAGGACAAGAATTCAACCCCTCTCGAAATTTTGGACTAAATACCAAAGGGTGAGTTTCGGAAGGACCCGACGGTGACGTCTGTGAAACATGAACCAACGTCCCAGACCTTCGACGTAAGACGGAGGGTCCGTCCAGGGGAACCATCCCCTCCGTCCACCTCTTCCGTCAGAGATACACGGGTCCTATGGGGACCGAAAATACGGGGGAAACGGTATCTCGAACCTTTTCGTGGACCGGGTCCCGTGGTACGTCCATTCAGTCCGTGTGTTACTGAGTTCGACACAGTACACAAAAAAAAAAAAAAATTAAAATTTTAGAAATTAAGAATGTACGCAAGGGTTTGTACTTGGGGGGAGGGTGGAGGGAGGGGTATTGTAGAGAGACCCAGTAGGGGTACGTGGTCGAGGTTCGTACGACATAGGACGTAGTCTGTATCTGACCGCTAAGTTATGTACTATCATATGTACAATCTTACAGTAAGAATTTACAAATAGACTGGGCAGGATACCCCGAAGGGTCCACCGCGATCACCATTTCTTGGGCGGAGGGTTACGTCCTCTGAATTCTCTACGTCCAAGCTAGGGACCCATCCCTTACCGTCGGGTGAGGTCATAAGGACGGATCTCTTAAGGTACTTGTCTCCTCGGACCGTCCGATATCAGGTGCCCAAACGTCTTAAGTGTCTCTAAAGTGTCCCATTTGTTCTAATGGGAGAAACGGACGAGTGCCGGGAAGACACTGAAGGGACAGTGGTCTTACTTTGAGTGTGAGAAACGGTCCCCGAGGTTCCGGGGCGCCCCAGACCAGACTTGGTGGGTCTGCACCAGGGAAACATGGCGAGAAACGGTGGTACTGACGTGACACCGACATAAACGGACACCTGGGCAAACATCCGTCGCGGGAGAAGAAAGGCCGAATGTCAGATAAGGAGACGGACCTTAGAGCAGAGACTTGAGAAACCGCCTGATCATGGGTGAGGAAGTTTAGAGTCGTAGTAACCTGAAGTGGTCGTCAGGTCGCCAATTCTAAGGTGCGAAGATTATGTTCTCTGTATTCAAGTTAAGGACCAACCCTTTGATTCTAGGACGTACGGACACATCCGGGGGGTGGGGGGAGGGAGTTTTTTCCAGAGTCGTAATCATAGAGAAAGAATTTCTCCGGAAGGAACGGAGGGTTAGGCTACTCCAGACGGAGACAGGTGGGAGTGTTATCGGGTCAGAGAAGGAAGCACCGTTAAATGATTTACAACACCTCAACAAACAAATTACGGACAGTGACGCAGGGACTGTCTACTCCTGTAACTGATGTACATAATGTACGGTGCTTGCCCGGAGGGTCCACCGCGATGGCCATTTCTTGGGAGGACGGTTACGTCCTCTACATTCTCTACCCCCAAGCTAGGGACCCAGTCCTTCTAGGGGACCTCCTCCCGGACCGTTGGGTAAGATCACAAGAACGGACCGCTTAGGGTACTTGTGTCCTCGGACCACCTGGTACCGGGTATCCGAGAGTTTCTCAGTCTATACTGATTTCACTGAGCCGAGCGTCGTGTCGAGGACTGAGTCGGACCATACACTGCTTATCGACCTCTTAGTCATTTTCCGACGGAACTGCTCTTGATGTTTTAGTAGACGAGGACGTCGACCGTGTCTTTCCTATATCCACCGAAGACTGGTTTTAGTCAAGTGTTGGTTTATAGTTTAATAATTTTCGCGAACAACAGTTTAACTTAATTTCCGTTTTACCATCCGACCGTCTGGTAGAAGAGGAAGGTCGGTTCCTTGACGTCAGTTCCCTCCAGTGACCAGACTATTCAATCCTTCTTGAAACTCTTTTTATTCTCGGTGAAAGATTTTGGTCCTTTGGGGATTTGTTCAAAGGACCTCTTGACCAGTGAGTCCACTGATCGATATATCGTTGGGGTACCTGACATCGGACGACCCGAGAAGACAGGTACCCTAAGGGGTCCGTTCTTATTACCTCTCCCATAGGAAAGGGAAGAGGTCCCCTAGAAGGGCTGGGTCCCTAACTTGGACCCAGAGGACGTGACGTCTGTCTAAGAAATGACAGACTCGGTGGTCGTTTCAGGGTGAGATTTTGGTCCTTCGGGGATTTATGTTCAGAGAACCTCTCGACCAGTGAGTCCATGGGTCGGTGTGCCATTGGGCACATTTACGGTTTTACAGTCTTACACGTCGACTATGACCTTTCTCTTCGTCGCCATCTTGGACCCGGGGTTTCTAGGAACGGGTGTACCACGTCCCAAACGGTCACAATTAGTCTCTTCGGGTCGACAAGGGTATTGATTTCCGTTGAAGGTCCGTAAGGAAACCAAAAGGTGACTAATATATTATAATAATATTTCCGTATCGTACAGTTCCGTCTCAGTAAATACTTTTGGTCCTGAGAAAGTCCCTTTTCGTCTATTTCTCTTCAGTACTGAGTACAGACAGAGAGAGATGACTTGGTCCTGACCCCGAGGGAAAGGTCCGGCCTTTCCCCTACAAGGACCAGAAACAAATGGGTCTCGGGTCTTCTCACGACTCGTGTCTCCTGTAGTAGGCAATTCCAAATCACTTGGATATGTACTTAGTGTCTGCCTGCTCTCACACAGATGTGTTAAGCACCTCGAAAGAGAAAGTGACTGTACTTCAACGGGGAGGATTTTTCCACGACATGAAACAACCCTAAAGAGACCACCAAGTTGAGGTCTGAGTCGCCTATACTCAAACTCCTTTGAGGTCCTCTACCACTTTCTGTTCCCTTCGGTCCGACGACGGCAGGTACCCGACGTTTCTCGACCTGTGCTGCCTCGCTGACTTACTGTTGTAGACCACCAGGTTACCGACTCTGAGGTCCAAGGATGACGTCCCCCGGACCCAAGCTAAGGACCCGTCCCTTGATCTAAGGTGAACGGTGTTGATTCCGGGCCACGTCGGTTTATTTCTTTCTTTATAATTTTTCTTCTACTTCTACGATATGTAAATTGGACGGAGTCGACGCGAGTCTGGGGTACCTCTATATGAGGTGTCAGGGGTCTTAGCGAGAGAGAGACGAGGAGTGAAGAGGAGACAAATCTGAGTCGGACACGGGACTGAAACTGTTATAGAGAGTCGACTCCAGAGGAGAGGGAACCGTGTCCGTAAACATGAGTTAAAAGGTGTAGGATTGTTGACATTGAAATAGATTAAGGGTAGACACCGATGAACCTACTCTCAGAAGTAGGTTGGAAAGTCGGTGAAGTCTAGGTGGCCGGAGGGGAGTCGGGTGTTGGAGACACTTTAAAATTTCTTTAATCTGTTCGACCGATCGACGGTCCATCCGTCCCTTGTCCGGACCACAGTAACCGGGTCGATGATTTGATGGAGATCTACACTTTCTGGTTCCTCGTTTTCTAATCACGCGTACTACGGGGATGGATGTAAAACCAAAAAAAAGGATCTTTCTGTCATTTCTTTTGTTGGGTTTTGTTGTACAGTTCCGTGTCTAACCACGAATAAGAAAAGGCTAGAATCGATTAAGGATTGACAAAGAGAGTGGGTTCGGACTCAACCTGTAAAGAAGGGGAAGGGGGTTCCTACTTTCTGTATATATTCACAACAGTTCACGGACCTGACACCGAAGACCCTATCATCAGACCAATGAGACCCAGATTAAGACTCAACCCACTCGTTCAGTACATTGGTAAAGTTCGAAGTCAAAGGCACAACAGTTCTATACCTTCTATTGTCGTGTCTCCTTCTAATGAGTGACTCCACACACCCACGAGTGGGGGGACCTACTTACTATAAAGGTTGCAAATCCATAAAGTAGAAGTTTTGTCGAAAAGGACGATAGTGAACTAGGCCGAGGTCTTAGAAAATCTGCAAAGAGGAGGAGAAGGTGAAGGAGGAAGAACGGGGAAGAGGAGGAGAGAGACAAGAGTGGATAATATACCTAATTCTCTGTTGACAGATTACAATTAAACGTGTTAGTCCACTCTTTTGGATTTTCTTCGCGATAGACGGTTTTATATTCGTTTTTCCTCAGTAGAGTCGAAGAGAAAGTGGTCCATTGACGCTAGTGGACAGGAGTAAGTGAGGTAGATACAAAGCACCTGACTCGAGGGGCAGTAAATGTACGGTCGGTGTACGTCGTAATGGTATGGTTCACCAAGGAGTTAATAACATTAATAGTACGTATTAGAAATTTTTTAAAAAAGATTGTTCATCAACGGTAACCACAACTCATTAGTAGCAACAATTTATATAAAGATATCCCTTTATATAAAAGAATAACACTATTCTTGTGTTGTACTCTAGATGGAAGAATTGATCAATATCATAACAATCCCGGAAGAGTCCTACGGGTCACTATTTCTGAGACGGATGGTTACGCCCTCTACACCCAAGTTAGGGACTCAGTCCTTCTAAGGGACCTCCTCCCGTACCGTGGGGAGAGGTCCTAAGAACGGACCCTTTAGGGTATCTGTCTCCTCGGACACCCGATGTCAGTTACCCCAGTGTTTTCTCGATCTACACTGAATTGTTGATTTGTTGTTGTTTATCATAAAAATTGTTGTCCATGCCTCTTCAGGTACCTACCTCCGCGGACCATCCGACATCAGGTACCCCAGTCTTTCTCACCCTGTGCTGACTCGTTGATCGTGTGTGTGTGTGTGTGACACAACATCTCGTCCAGAGATCTTGATTAATTAGACCGTGTTGACTTTGGGACATAGACAACTTGTCATCGTGGGGTCGAGGGGGACGGAAGTCGGGGACTGCTGGTGGTGAGATGAGAGAGGAATACCCGAACTGACAAAATCTAGAAGGTATATGCCCTTTAGTGAGTCATAGACAGGAAGAGACTGACAAACAAAATGAATCATATACAGGAGTCAAAGTAGGTACAACAGTTTACACCGTTCTGAAGGTATAACATTTCCGACTGATTATAGGGTGACACACATGTGTGTTATAAATGAAATAGGTAAGTAGGTAGTCACTTGTGAATCTAACAAAGGTGTCAAACTGACAACACACATTACAACGTTACTCGTATTCGTACGTTTATAGAGAAACTCTAGGACTAAAGTTAAGAAAACTTATTGGCGGGTCTTCACCCTGACGACATGGTATACCTTCAAGACAAAAATGAAATAAAAATTCAAATAAATAGAGCGACGTAGTCCAGAAACAAAACCGTGTACCCTAGTAGAAAGAAACGTAGGACGTCCTAGAAAGTAAACGCCGTACACCTGAGGGATCAACACCCCACACCCCAGGCATCAACGTCAGGTGTTCGAGTCAACGGGGCTCAGTGCATCCTAGAATCCAGGGGTTGGTCCTTAACTTGGGTTCAGGAGACGTAACGTTCCTTTTAAGAATTGGTGTCTTGGTGGTCCCTTCAGGGAGATGAGAATAAAAAACTCCTTTAAAGTATGAGAGAAGGTCGTATCACGTAGTAAAATGTAAAAGTGGCTCTCACACGTTCAGACATATTAAACATCTCTATACCCTTTATAAAATTCTACATGGTGATACACTTTTTATATTCTTCACTTTCATTACAAGTCAAGTCAAGTCAAGTCAGCGAGTCAGCACAGGTTGAGAAACGCTGGGGTACTTAGCGTCGTGCGGTCCGGAGGGACAGGTAGTGGTTGAGGTCCTCAAGTGAGTTTGAGTGTAGGTAGCTCAGCCACTACGGTAGGTCGGTAGAGTAGGAGACAGAAGGGGAAGAGGAGGACGGGGGTTAGGAAGGGTCGTAGTCTCAGAAAAGGTTACTCAGTTGAGAAGCGTGCTCCACCGGTTTCATAACCTCAAAGTCGAAATCGTAGTCAGGAAGGTTTCTTGTGGGTCCCGAATTAGAGGAAGTCTTACCTGACCAACCTAGAGGAACGTCAGGGTCCCTGAGAGTTCTCAGAAGAGGTTGTGGTGTCAAGTTTTCGTAGTTAAGAAGCCGTCAGTCGAAAATAGTGTCAGGTTAAGAGTGTAGGTATGTACTGATGACCTTTTTGGTGTCGGAACTGATCTGTCTGGAAACAACTTTTTCATTACAGAGACGAAAAGTTATACGACAGATCCAACCAGTTTTGAAAAGAAGGTTCCTCATTCGTAGAAAATTAAAGTACCGACGTCAGTGGTAGACGGTACTAAAACCTCGGTGGGTCTTTATTTCAGACTGTGACAAAGGTGACAAAGGGGTAGATAAAGGGTACTTCACTACCCTGGTCTACGGTACTAGAAGCGAAAGACTTACAACTCGAAAGTCGGTTGAAAAAGTGAGAGGTGAAAGTGAAAGCAGTTCTCCGAAAACTCAAGGAGAAGTGAAAGACGGTATTCCCACCACAGTAGACGTATAAACTCCAAGAACTATAAAGAGGGTCGTTAGAACTAAGGTCGAACACGAAGAAGGTCGGGTCACAAAGAGTACTACATGAGACGTATCTTCAATATATTCGTCCCACTGNTTGAGGTCCTCAAGTGAGTTTGAGTGTAGGTAGCTCAGCCACTACGGTAGGTCGGTAGAGTAGGAGACAGAAGGGGAAGAGGAGGACGGGGGTTAGGAAGGGTCGTAGTCTCAGAAAAGGTTACTCAGTTGAGAAGCGTACTCCACCGGTTTCATAACCTCAAAGTCGAAATCGTAGTCAGGAAGGTTTCTTGTGGGTCCCGAATTAGAGGAAGTCTTACCTGACCAACCTAGAGGAACGTCAGGGTCCCTGAGAGTTCTCAGAAGAGGTTGTGGTGTCAAGTTTTCGTAGTTAAGAAGCCGTCAGTCGAAAATAGTGTCAGGTTAAGAGTGTAGGTATGTACTGATGACCTTTTTGGTGTCGGAACTGATCTGTCTGGAAACAACTTTTTCATTACAGAGACGAAAAGTTATACGACAGATCCAACCAGTTTTGAAAAGAAGGTTCCTCATTCATAGAAAATTAAAGTACCGACGTCAGTGGTAGACGTCACTAAAACCTCGGGGGGTCTTTATTTCAGACTGTGACAAAG